>BHFT01048638.1:0-27611 GCA_004320025.1 Laticauda laticaudata
TTTTGTTGAAACACCCGGGATAAGGGCTGCCTGCGTTGACCCCGATACGAGTGCCCATCAACACCGAGGTCAATATCCAAGCTGTCGCCGCCACCCACTGAAGATGAAAAGGGGAGGAATAAGTCACCCCTGAAAAGACAGCCTAGCCATTTTTTCAGGGCTTCAAAAAAAATAAGACCTGCTTATTATATGAGAAACACACGGGTTCCTACCTATCTACCTACCTATCCAATACATCCAAAAGGCTTGTCTGTGTGTCTCTTGCCTCTACCTACCTACCTACTTGTTTCTACCAATATATCTATCTACTTCTATCTTCCTGTCTCTGTCTCTCTCTCTTCTATCCATCCATTCATGTTTGAAGCCCCAGCCCCGCAGGCACATTGGGAAATGTAGAGCCAAGCCAGTCTGAGGGAGGGAGGAGAAAGCGAGAGCAGAGAAGCGACGAGAGGAGAGAGGATAGAGAGAGAGAGGGAGGGAGGAAGGAGGGAGGGAGGGAGGAGACAGGGAGAGAGAGAGAGAGAGAGCGCTTGATGCATCAATTGAAATGAGGCCTAAGTTTAGAACTGAGGCCCTTTTCCACATTGAAACATCTTTTGCTTCTTATTAAAGGTTTTGTGCGAAACATGGTTTCAGACTATCAGGAAGCTCTCACATTTTGGTTGAGGCTTTAAACAGGATCCGTTGGAGCCAGATCTCCACCCCAAAAATTTACTTTTCCCCAATGTTTTAAATGCCAATTCTCAAGAAGCCAAACACAAATTATGCTCGGTAAATTACAAGGAGAACACACACACACACTCCCTTCTAACCCGCAGAAGCAGATGATTGGACTAGAATAGACTCTATTATTTCCCCCTGCCTCCTTCCTCCTTCTTTATTTCTTTTCTCTTTCTTCCCTTCCTTCCATCCTTCCCGTTCTTCATCTGTCCCTTTTTGCTTTCTTCCCTTTTCTCTTTCTTTCTTCCCTTCTCTCTCACTTTTTTCTCTCTCTCTCTTTCCCCTCTCTCAGGCTCACCCCATTGACTTGGTGCCACTGCTTCGCTGGACTTCTTGGGCAGGGTCCCTCCAGTGCAGCGGGCTCAATTGGGGTGGACCTGTGGTCTTTGCTGCACCTAAAATGCGGCAATGGGGGCACAGAGGTTGGTATTTTTGGCTGCAAAAATCACAAAAGTTCTGGGTTTGTGCACAAGAAGGAACACACATGTCAATGCAATTCAGCAATATAAAATAAGAAATTAAAAATAAAACAAATCAACAAGATTGGCAAGCATCTCTGATTAGATTTTATTTACTACTAGAATCTAATCAGAGATGCTTTGCTGGATCTAGTCCAATGGAACCTCTCCAGCTAGGGTTAGAAGAGAATGTGTGTGTATGTGTGTGCATGAGCTGTCAAAACTCCAAAAACAAAACACAGTAGCTCTGGGGAGGCCAGTCATAAATTAGAACATTTGCTAAACAACTGGCCATTAAGTGAGGACCACTTGTATTTGGTTTGCCAGTCACCTAGCCATGCCTACCCAGTCACATGACCACCAAACTATCCAGTCATGTGACCAGCAAGCCACTCCCAGCCAGCAAGCCACGCCAGTCAGTCACATGACCAGCAAGCCATACCCACCCAGTCACGTGTCCAGCAAGCCATGCCCTCAAATTAGGCCATGCCCACAGAAATTTAAATCCCACCCCTGGGTAGGGTGCACCGAGGATGAGTTTGTAACACAAAGAGGGTGGTGGACTGAAAAAGTTTGGGAACCACTGCTTTAATACCTCCAACTTTTCCCCCAATGTCCAGGTTACATTTGGCTGGAGAAAAAACTCTCCCAAGAACAGTCTTTAAGTGGAGGAAATTCAGACCGAAAACAAAGTACATACAAACTGTAAATTATAATCCACACAAACTATGCTGCAGTAATAAACCTGACAGGGCAGGAGAAGAAATTGCAGACTTGAAAGCCCAATAAAACACACACAGTTGGGAAAATGCCAGGAACCCAGATAAGCCTCAACAATACCAGATAATTCATGATTTGCTCCCAACAACTTTGCTGTGTGCAGCTTCCCTTTTTAAACATTGTGTTCCCAGCTGTAGCTAATGAAGGGAATCAGAGCCCTTTTCTCCCCAATAAGCCATGTAACTCATGTTGTTCCCTTCTCCATTCCTCCCTGCATGCCCTGGGAGGAAGAGGGGGTGGGCCTGGGTCTTCCTTCAAATTCCTTCTCCCTTGCTCTACCTCTTCCTTGCTCTACATCTTCCCTGCTCTGCCCAGCTGGCCTTTCCCTTTCCCCAGTTTCTTCCACAACCAATAGAGGCACACTCCCATTCCCTGTCAGCTGCTCGGCCTCCCCCTCCGAATCAGATTCCGACAGGACAGGACAGTGGGAGGGTTGCTGTATTACAGTTATAGACCTTGGCATCTCCTGCCATATACCCAGAACATCGCATGTCAATGGCATTATGACTGCACACAGTTGATCATGAAGTTCATGAAAAATGATTAGATACTACCCTGCTAAATAGTCAAAATACAGTATTTTCCTAGATAAGATTCATCAATCTATTTATATGCCTTAAAGCAGCTGTTTCAATCTCCCTCCATTTTCCTTATAAGTTTTTATAAATAATTGGGAGTTGTGGCAATTTGTCTACAAATTATAGATTAATGATGGATTTAATGATGGATTTAATTAACATGTAAATAAGGCAACCATTCAAATGAGATTGCTTCTTGCATTACCTGTCTTAAAGTCAAATCTATTTAAAATTAGAACACAAGTCTATATACGGCTGAAATTCTGAACTGTATTAGGGGAGCTTTGAACAGAAGATCAGTAACACTTTCCAAAGCTGGTAGGTTTCATATTTTAAGTTGTATACAACTTAGTGCAAATGTTTAGGAAATTATAGGATATAAGAAGAGGACCCCCAGTCTGATAATGACAACAGTTGCCAAATGAATGAGGAATTGGGAGGGACAGTTGTGTATGATAAGACAGCTAGATAAGAAGAGATTGTACAACCATTCATCGGAAATGGTATCGTGTTTCCTGTTTCACCATGGTTTGGACTAGAAGACCTCCAAGGTCTCTTCCAACTCTGTTATTCTGTATAGATAAAGCTTGGGGTTGGGGGACATTCCATCACCCTTATCTAAAGAAGCAGATTGAATGTACCAGATTAGAAATATGGCTCATTATCAAAATAAATTGTTAGCTTTCCTTAACAAGATGTTAACTTTTAGACTTTAGGGTCCATAACACCTGTAGATGTTTGTCAGCTCTTCAGGATAGACCAGACTAAAGTCATGCACACTAATGTTCCTTTAACTTTACTAAATTTCTAGTAATCTAGTAATTCTAGTAATCTCTAATCTTGCAAGTCTGAATGTGTGTCTCCCTCCATCCTTTTATCATCATGAGTTATACATAGGATCTTGTCTAGTATGTTTACTCATATTCCAGTCCTGCATTGGACTCAGAGGCTCTTCCTCAAGATTATTCCCTCATGCTGATTACACCAAGAGACATACTAGCTATTTGTAAGAGTTGAAATTCAACAGATTTGATAAATACTCTATTGGCAAAGATAATTAACCTATGTCAGTAGAAACTGGATTTGAGAGATGTATTCTTTACTGATTTTTGAAATGGCTTCATATTATAGAAAATAGAAGATGGAATATTCGGTTTCTATACGATCTAGATTTAATAATATGTTAAGAACTAAGCTAGTTCTATATTACTGTTATATTTTCCCCTTAGTTTTAGTTCATTTGAATCACAATTATATATGCATAATTTATCATCACTTTTTGTTTATAGTATGTTGATTGTAATAAAATATAACTCAAAAACTGTTAATAGTGAATGTTGTGAGAGGTGGAAATGAATACCTGTTACCAAATTATAGAGAAATGCTTTATCTTTGAAATATGACAAAGTGCTTGTCTGTAATCTTTAAAATATGACAATTCAAAGCCATAAGAAACAGTATATTAAAACCTTGTCATTTGAGTGAGTTGAAAATGTTCATAAAATGATGACTTGTTTCTGCTTAATCTTAATAAAAAGATATGATCTGATTTTTCTTGCCCTTGAGCAGGTGTTATATATAAATGTGGCAAGTTAAATTTGCTCAGGATCTGAAAAGTATGACCCAGTTGGCCTATTTTGCTCAGGATATTATTTTATGAGTCATCTTTGACAAATAAAGCAGGATCTAAATTGTTTGTCAAACTCCCGGCCTATTGGCCAGATGCAGCGCATGCTGGCCACGCCCATGCCTGATTTAGCAAAAATGGGGAAAAGTCCCAATATGTCACATGATGCTACTGGGACACCATGAGTTTGATGCTCCTCATGTTAGGCAATAAATAGTCAGTCCACAATGTTTTGATAGGGCCTGGGTGGTTCCCTATGTTTCTATGGGTATTGATTTTTTAAAGCTCTTTTCTCTGAACAAGGAACAGATAATTGGAATTTCTTATTCAATTAAAAATAAGTGGATGCAGATAAATCATGGATCAATAGATAGATTACAGAAGGGAAACAGGGCCCTGAAGAGTTCTAAACAATACTTCTGAACTTCCAAAGTTAAAGAGAAGTAATTTTATTTTTCTTTCACATTAAAATGTCCCAAATCACAAAACTTTATAGAAATCTGGCATTTTTTAAAAAATATTTTCACTAAAGATTTTGATTACAGTAGTTTAAAAAAATACAAACTAAACTTGGAAAAGGACAGAAAAAATAAAAAGTACAAAAAGGAAAAGACAAAAGAGAGTAGATTAAAAAAAATTAAAGATGTAACTTCCAATCTTCATCATAACAAGTACAAACAAATCCAATAACTCTTTACTCCCTTTCATGTAAAATAAATCTCTCTTTTTTCCATAACCCATTTTTTACGAATCCATAAATAAACAGGGTTGAGAGTAATTCAGGTGTAACACCCATAAAATCCCAGATTTAGGATTCTTTCTTATATAATTTTATTGTAGATTTAAAAAAAGATTTTAAAATTAATATAAATTAATATAAAGAAAAAGAAAAGAGAAAAGAAATCAAAAGCAAAGCTAAAAGTGTAAGAAATGGTAAAATCAGGAAAAAGAAAAAAAGGAAAGAAAAATAACTTCTAATTAATTTGAAATTTGAAATGTGTTGTTGGGCTCCGAGTTTCCTAAGGAGGCCATCAGCTCCAAATACACCTCATAGCAAGTTAGCTGGCCATGTCACCTTATCTCTGCTGCTGCCTGATCTGTATTTCTGCTTGGATAGCTTTGGAATGACTCATCAGAGCTATCAGCTGCAGGATGGATTCTGAAACAACTGCGGAGATGGAGGATGGATTCTGAAACAACTATGGGGCTGCAGGATGGATTCTGAAAAAACTGTGGGGCTGCAGGATGAAGTCTGAAGCAACTGCAGGGCTGGAAATGGCTCTTTTCATGTATTGATGTGGTGCATATTGTTGAAGGGAGTTTGGGCACATATAGGTGGTAATTAAGCCTTAGATTAAAACATGGTGAAGGTGGCACCAGGTGGGGATCAGTTAGTGAGGGCCGAAATGGGGTAGGGATGCAGACATGTTATAGGGTTAATAGCATTTAGGGATAATGGGTTAGGCTAGAACTGAATATAGGCCTGGGTTTGGTGTGGTGTGTCTCATGATAATGGTAATAAAAGGAAAGAGAGCAAACTCAAACCCAACTCTTAGCCAGACCATTTATATGAGGGAGTCTTAATATATTTAGATGATACCCTAATCTATTCCAATGATATGAGTGCTCATATACGAGTCGTGTGACAACTTTTCACTCGTGTGAAAAGTTGTTACAAGCACAGTTTTGTCAAACTGTCGAAATGTGAGTTCCACTGCAATCAGTTAGATAGATTATTTAGGACATAGGATTTCTGATAAAGGGATAGAAATGGACTCTCACAAAGTAAAATCAGTAATGGGACTTCCGGTTTGCAAGGCTCAGCTTCGGCAGGAATCCGCAATCATGCATGGTTTCTGCTGCGCTCGCCGCTGGAGTGCCCCGAGCCAACCTGCTTCAGGGCTATAGCTACCCCGTAGAGGTAGCTGAAGACGGGAGACCTAGCAGGGGTAGGGGGGGAGTTGCACCCCCCCTCCTCAGCTGGCTTAACTCCCTTTTCCAAAAGCGGTAGAGTGGCGGTCAGAAATGGCTGCCACAAAGAAGCTTTCATCCGGAAAAGAATGTGCAGGAGGGAGCTGAGAAGTGAAGTTTTAGCTGACTGGGAGGAGAAGCAACATCCAAGATATCCTGGAATTAAATTTTGGAAAAAGATACTTGTCCCTTAATGAAGATCTAGAAGCAGCAAATTAAAGTGAAAAGGGAAAGTTTTTTTTTCATCATCTCTTCCTTTTGGTGACAGCAAGATGAAGAGAAATTGGGAAAAACACGCTTGGCATCAGCAGGTAATCAAACTGGAAAATTAAAAGCAAGGGGACACTAAAGATTTCTGGAACACTGGAAAAAAACATTTTTTTATGCTGTAAGTGGGAAGGGAGAGGATAGAATTAAGATTAAGGATTTTGGCTGGAGGAGACTGCTTGGAATTTAAAAGAACTAGACCAAATCATAACAAAGATTTTAAAAGACACATTTTAATTGGAACTTTGTAACTGAATTACAACTCCAGGAAGAGAAAGTGAAAAAAAGAAGAAAGTGTTAAATGAAATAGACTGGGTGTAATTTGGATTGTTTTGGTGACTTTGGGACTTTGGAAATTCTTATTTGAAGAATTAAAATCATGGTTGTTTAAAAAATTTTTTTTACAATGGCATTATTTGTGATGAACTGAAAATTGGATTTTATAAAATATAAAGAAAGAGAACAGAAGTAGAAAGGGATCTTTGGTCCGTTTTTCATTTTTAGAAATGGGATTTCTAGTAGAGAAACTACAAGAACAAAGAGATTTGGCGAAGAAGATAGCCATCTTTTCAAGGCTAGGCCCACTGGCGACGAACAAAATATATGCATAAAGGAAACAGTGGACGAGCAAAATTTCAGGGGTGGCTTCATCCGTTGTCATCCGCTCACAAAGGCAAAAAATTTGCATAAACCAGAAACGGCAAAGAATGGACGTGGTAGTAGTAGTGGGATGTTAAACAGATGTTTCTAGGAAGCCTAGGGGATGAAGCGGATGGAAGCGTTGACACAATCCGAAGGGCTTTCCGGGGGAGAAATGCGAAGCGGACACATAGTGGAAGGGGCGGATAGCATAGCGGATGACGCGGATGCATCATGGATGCCTATAGGAAGCAAAGTGGGATGCATAGCGAATAATATCGCTGCAAAGTGTCCACTGCTGCATGTGGGGGAATATGAATTGCATCAAAGCTCCGCGGATATAAAAGGATGCAGCACGCACGCAGTCAAGCTAGAGGGGAAGACGTGCTTGCACATACATTCAAAGAAACCTGGTCGTCAAGTCAGGGAAGAAGAGGAACCGGTGCCTATCGTGCCAGGCCTGGCAAGAAAGGACAACCACCATCAACCCTGGTAACCACTGACTCTGAGTTACTGATGCTGCTGGTGCTTTGCTGGTGCTGGCTGCTAACTGCTGGTGCTGCTGGTGCTGCTGCTGCTAACTGTGGTGCTAGCTGGTGCTGCTGCTGCTACTGCTGGGTTGCTGGTGCTGCTGGTGCTTGCTGGTGCTGCTGCTACTGCTTTACTACTGCTGGGGTGGTGGTTGGTGCTGCTGCGTACTGCTGTGGGGGTGGACCAGCCCCAAGGCCTCAAAGCCTGCTGCTGAAGGGCCTGCTGCTCAAGCCTGAAGGCCTGTGAAGCCCGCAGAGGAGGAAGGGAGGCAAGGGAAGGAAGAAGGGGAAGCGGAAACAGTACAAACGTTTTCCTGAGGACCATCAGGATGAAGGTGCTGGGAATGATCCTGAGGAGAACAAGTCTTGTGGAGAAAGGGCCACAGACTCTAATCCGCACATAAGAAGAACAGGCAGCTTGGAGAGAACAAGGGCCAGAGAGCTGGCTACTCTGGCAGATGTACTCCTGGGATGCCTCTACTACAGATTACTCTGGGATGGTGGAAAGCACATGCAATTTGGCAGCGCGCTGTAAGCTCACTGACCAGGAGATGTACGTCTGGCCAAGTGCGCTTCCTGGAAGGTGAGGTCCTCACTGAGGAACAGCCCCTCTGACACCCCTTCCATCAGACAGCCAGTCCTCTTCCAGCCAAGGAGCAGCTACAGTGTCAGGCAGGTGTCTTCAGAGGACCCACAGCCAGAGACCCCCCAACAGCTGCACTCCCATGCCGGAAGGACTTTGGACGATTCCCTGTCACAAATGGGGAGAAAGTGGCAGCCACCAGAGACCTAACGCACCCCGCACCCCCACTCCACAGGATGCAGGCAAGAAGAGGCAGACTGGAGGGCAGAACCAACTGTCTGTTGGAGATCAGGGACAACAATGAAGACCAGCACAGAACTTCTCTCTCAGCTGGTCCCTTGGACAGAGGATCCTCCAGCTGCCCAGCTTTCATACACTACGTGAGCCACACCTGAGGGATATGCCCGAGGCCAGTACCAGGTGATGAAGGAGAAGATAACAGCACTTCGGCACAACCTCAAGGTGCAGCTGAAGCTGCTCCTACCGTCAGGTCTTGCTCCTCACCCCAGGTGAATGTCCAGCAGCCCTTCCACGGCTTTCAACAGTCTCTCTCTGCCACGGCTATGACACCAGACTTTCCAGCAGCAGAGCAAAACCCCCATCAGGCCCAGGTTCTTAGAACCACAGATGCATTAACTCAGCAGCTGCAGACGCAGACAGCACCAAATCCTCTCTCCTCACCCACAGCCAAGGCCTCAACGGACATCTGTCATCAGTCTTGTGCTGGAACATCCCAGGTAATTGATGAAGGGCCTCTCAACCTCAATGGACTGAGTCAGCTCTCCACAGAGCTTCTGAACACACCATCCCTGTTGTACTCTCCGGCCAATGGTGCCTCAGACCAGCATGAAGCCCACAGCCACCTCCAAGTCCTGGCTGCTTAACAGCTGAGACCATGGACATGACTCAGGAGTGACTGAGAAGTGCAGAGCTGATTGTTCTTGTTCACTTTAATCTTGCTTAAGACACTTTCCTTGGTTCATTTTGGCCTTTTTTAATAAAGTCATACAGTTTACTTTAAGAACTAATAAAGGTAATCTTTGCTTGAGACACTGCCTTCATTTTTTACTTTATAAAGTGTTGGTGAAAAGCTTGAATAAATGGTTAAGCCTTTGCACTGCTTGTGGGATAGTAAAGGATAGTTGTGGGATAGATAAGATAGTTGTGGGATGGTAAGGATAGTTGTGGGATAAGATGAGGATTGTTGTGGGATAGATAAACTCCAGTGCAAGCATAGTGGGGACTGTATCGTCCCCTCCAACTGCCCCACATATGGACCTTTATTATCAATACAATTTATTCATTGATCAACACATTTTCAAAATAAACAAAGCTCTTTATATTAAATACCTATTCATTGGTAGGACCACTCAACATACTGGCACAGATTCATCAGTGTTATGAGAAGGCTGAAGGAAGCATCCATTATCATTATCATCCTGTCTTGCCACTCACTGCTGCCAGCTGGGGAGTTTGCAACCAGTGTCTCAGGAGGTTACACTGCTTTTCCCTTCACGTGAAGCTCTGTTGGGGCCTTGTACATCCACAAGTGTTCTATCAGTACTTCTTGCTCGTTCACCAGGCTCCATGTCCCCATTCCTTGTTGACGGTCACAGAGTCTGTTTGCACACTGGGTAAGCGGGTGTGCATGAGATTGTGGCAGGATTGCAGCAAGCTTCCAGCGATGCTCCTACTGTCTCTGGGCATGCTGCGCGCATGGTAGGGTGAAGAAGTACTGGAACTGTTGGCCAGGATGTAAAGGAGTCTCCACCACCGTCTTGCCCGAAGCCTGTAGTTGAAAGATCCTCTCTTCAACCGGGTGAGGTGTCTTTGAACTGTAGTGCTTTATGAGGTAAGGTTTGAGAGGAGAATGGATCATCCCCACGATGAAGTAGGGCACATCTTGCTGTTCAGTTGGTGAGGGGTCTGGATCTGGAAAACCCATGATGAGGTTGCGTTCTAGCCATCCTTGAGATCACTGCACTGTATACCTGCACATATAAGCTGACCGATTGCCTGAAGTATTGGATGCAGATAAACTTGTAGTCAGCATCAAACCATGGCAAAGAGGATGATACTGAAAGAAGCCTTGTAGTTGAAATGTAAGTGGACCTGAGTTGGCTGGAGCTTTTTGCCAGGCCACGTGCTTCCATCTATGGCTCAACGGTGTGGGGAAAGTTCCACCTCTGAATACATCTTCTGCAAGTTTCTCCAGCCTTGTTCAGTGGTGAGGCACTGAGGAGCACCTCCATGTATTCTTCAATGATGGCCTGTACCACTTCTCTGACCACTTGCTGATGCTGTTGTGTGGCACCTCATGCATACTTGGCATGTTTTTGTATGTGGTTCCAGATGGCCAGGTGGCAAGCGCAGTGCACTTCAGTCCAGGTGCGAGGTTGGGACAGGTGTTGATGCTCGCTTGGTCCACCTGGGTTCTCATGACGTGTACAAGTTTTCATCAAACATGGCTAATGCTATCTCATGAAGTGATGGAATGCCACGTAGGGTCTTCCATTCCCAGCACTCCACCATCAAATTGTGTCATACAGTCAATCCACTTTTCTTCTCTACATCCTCGGCCCACAGCATCTTGGATGTTCTCTTATCTCCTTGTGTAATAAAAGGTGAAACATGTTCTGAACAGGGGTTTGTTCTGGTGATGATGATCCAGCTACATACGGGCCATGTGTCATGATCCATGGTGGGAGAACAATGGATTATGTAAAAGACCAAGACACAGTGAAAATGGTTCTGTACACCGGATGCGTGGATCCTCATACTGAGATCCCAGGATGATTTTCTCCCCCTTTTTATAGGAAATGATGCGGTGTCCGTGGGTGTCCTTCTACATACTCTAGACATACTGCAGACATAGATCCTAAATATCCAAGATACATCCAGATTAAAATGTTTTGTCCGTTTTAATCCTATAACGAATGCATCCTGCACGATCTTTCTAATTCGTTGCTACTAATGCTGTGTGAGCGTTTCCGTGTACCTTTCATTTCCTCCCTCTTCCGTTTTCAGCTGCAAGCGATGTGGTTGGGGATGGCCAGAGGATCCGCGAGAAGGATATAACAGACGTTTAACGGATGATAAGACATAGAACATTTGTCTGCCCGTTATATGTCACGGATGTACATCGTACATGGCGGAAAGTTCATCGTTCAAAAAGTTTTGTGCAGCTCAAAAGTTCTTGTGCAGATGAAATCTCAGTGTGATGCTCGAGGGATGAAAATCTCAGGACGCATGCTTCGAGGGATAGAGCGTATGTAACACGTTATGCACAACGATGCATTGCGTTTTTCCATGGATGGCAAGCTTTTTTTATGTTTTACATCTCCTTTGCAGTCCATTGGTGCAATGGCTTTAACTGAACAGGGCTTTAATGAACAAGCAACTTTATCTTGGGGAAGAAAGGGGAAAGAGAATGGAGAATTTAAGACTTTAAAAAAAACCAAAAAAAGGAAAAATAAGGTGGAAAAGTGGACACAATGTCAGAAAGCAACAGAAAAGAGGAATACAGAGGGGGTAGATATTAAGAGACAAGAGGGTAAAAGGGTAGAGTGGAGAAGCAAGGCAGGAAGGAAAGGAAGAGAAGCTGTAAGAGTTTGAAATGATGTAAATAAACAGGACTTATTTAGAGATACATGGTAAAAATTAACTGAAAAAGAGATTCTGCAAAGTACATAAGATTGTATTGTTGGTGTTTGTATTAGAAATAATGTTAGAAAATTTGGAACAACATATGATTTTAAAATGGGATTAAAATATTCAACGTAATTTAGTAGAAATTTCTTTATTTTTTTGAACAAAATAAATGAAATGAATTATGAGAGAATTGAATTAAGAAGGAAGGGAACATTTTAATACATAATGTCTTAAAAGTATAAGTGAAGTCAAGGGAAAGCAACTACATAAAATTTGTAAGTGTTCCATAGAAGATGATACTTACTTGAAAAGGAGGTATAAAATGTTTAAGATTTAAATGAATATAATCTTAATGATAGAGTTCAAATTGTAGGATTGTTGTAAATATTTATATATTTATAATTTTTTCTTTTTTTAAATATAGTGTTTAGCTTAGAATATACCAAGCAGAATCCGAATGAAAGTTATGTATTATTTTAAGTGTTAAATTTAGGGGAAAGATATAAAGATGTCTACTCCAATCAGTGATTACAGGAGAATTTTGTGTTAATGAGAAAACATAATAGACCTGAAACGGACAGACAAAGGATATAATTATAATGATTTAAATTGAGATAAAATAAATAAAATTGAATTAAAAGAGTGAAAAGAGGGGAGAAGCTATATAGAAATGTTGAATGGTAATAAGATATGGAATAGTATATAAAAGTGAGCATGAACTTGAGTTTATGTCTGTACAAAGAGATGTAACCCAGGATCAAACTGCCTTTAAAAAAAGATGTTTTATGTTTTTTTATGTTATGTGTTTTGTTTGTATATGTTTGTCTTTTAAAAATCAATAAAATTTTTGGAAAAAAAAAAGTAAAATCGGTAATGGAATGACAAACCCCAACTACTCAGAAGCAATTACAGAGGTTTTTAGGTTTTGTGACTTTCTATTGCCAATTTATTCCATCATTCACAATAATCGCATTACCACTGATGGAGCTCTTACCACAAACTAAATGGACAACCCTACCACTAATACCACCCGGTCTATGAAGATCACAGAAACTTGGAGAAACATACATGAAGCTATACATAAGGCATTTAAAGCTTATAAGACACATGCCGATAAGAAACGGAGTGACCACCCACCATTTCAAATAGGAGATTTAGTATATTTGTCCACCAAATATCTGAAGTTGGGTGTCCCATGTAAAAAGTTGGGCCCCAAATATACAGGATCTTTTACCATAAGTTGGGTGATTAATCCTGTTATGGTACAGTTGAACTTACCACCATGGTTCAAAAAGGTCCACCCAATATTCCATATTAGTCTCATTAAACCTGGAAGATGTAATCCCAATGATTGGTTACCTGGTCCAGTGAAAGCAGATCATTATGAGATAGAGTCTATTCTTCATTCATGGATACATAGAGGAGGTCTACAATATTTAGTAAAATGAAAGGGATATCCTTTAGGTGTGGCATCATGGGTTCACCACATTGATGTTAATGCACCACTTCTCCAATGGAGGTTGCATAAATGGTACCCTGGGGAACCCAAGGGGACGGCGTGAACCACTATGGCGATAATTATTCCCTTTTTATTGTTTTACAGGCAGATCTCTGGTAGAGGGGGCCACCTGATGGACTCCGAGTTCCCTACGGAGCCCATCAGCTCCAAATACGCCTTGTAGCAAGTCAGCTGGCCATGTCAACTTACCTCTGCTGCTGCCAGATCTGTATTTCTGCTTGTGTGCTGGCTGATGGCTTTGGAATGATTCAGCAGAGCTGTCGGCTGCAGGATGGCTTCTGAAACAACTGCGGGGATGGAGGATGGATTCTGAAACAACTTCAGGGCTGCAGGATGGATTCTGAAAAAACTGAGGGGCTGCAGGATGGAGTCTGAAGCAACTGCAGGGCTGGAAATGGCTCTTTTCATATACTGATGTGGTGCTTATTGTTAAAGGGGGTTGGGGCACATATAAGTGGTAATTAAGCCTTAGATTAAAATATGGTGAAGATGGGGTTGGTGGGTGTTAGGAATGTAAGTCACCTAATAGTTGGGTTGGAAAATATATAAACCAGGGTGGACATTTTAATACTCTCTCTTTAAGGGAATGCTAAAATTGTAATTGGGCGTGGTTCCTCAAATGGCCATAAGATGAAGCCAGAAACCTGGTGGTTTAGTCCTGTTCTGTTGTTGCTGAAAGTGTTGCTGTTTCTGCATTTCCCTATTGACTGTTACTGATCATCGTTATTTTTGGATTTGATGTGAGTCTTTTACTGAACTGTTTTTGATACTGGACTTTGTTATTGGATTATCCCTCGATTGAAAACTGACTACTATAACCGTGTATGACTTGGACTGTTTGTTGGACTTTGCTTAACCATTTACTGGAAGTAAAACTTACATTTTGCTGTACAATGTAGCTGTGTGCTGTGTGTGTGTTATTCAACATTTCTCTCACTACATCTCCCTGTGTGCACTCATTCTCCTAACGGGGAATTACCTCAACACTGGTTATGGGTCCCGGCCATGCCAGGCTCAGATAACTGAGAGTTAGTGTGAATACACAGTACCGTATACAGACAGCTGTTTAATGTTTAATTGTGGGTTACTGTCCTGGTAAAGTTGGCACAAGACACTTCAACAGGTCTATCATGATAACCTAATTGGATGGAACAAACTATATTTCCTGGTCTATGAAGTGCAGTCTACTTCTGTGTAGAGAAGGGTTATGGAATGCAGTTCAGCATCCACCGGATGTAAATGCTTGAGATCCAGATGATGAGGGAAAAGTACTAAAGTGATTAAATGGACAAGTTAGGGCTGGTTGATATATGAAGAGCCAAAGAAACAAAAATTATCAAGGGTTGCAGAGGAACAGTAGCAGATGATGATTGGACCTATAAAATGAATGAAATTTCTAGAGCTATTTGAAAGATTAATCCAGGAAAAGTCTCTGGAAAGCCCAGATGGATTATCAGGCTTTTATTATAAATATTTTGAGGATGAACTTTTACAATCTTTATAAAAACATAATGAACTATATCTTATGGAATGGAAAGATAACAATAAGTTGGAAGAGGCCAACATAACACAAATACCTAATGGGGGCAAGATTTGATTTTAATAAGAAACTATAAGCCTATATTATCATGGAATAATGACAACAGTTCTTTACAATGATTCCAGCAGATAGACTGAAAACAATTTTGCAAGAATTTATTGATGAGACTCAAAATGGGTTTATACATAAAAGACAATTAAAGGACACTATTAGAAGTGTGTTAAACATTTTGAAATATTTGGAATAATACAATGATAAACAAACAACATTGATTTTCTTAGATGCAAAGAAGGACTCTGAAAATTTGAGCTGGACTTCTAGGGTTTCGAAGATATTAATTTTAGATACAACTTTATAAAATGGATAAGATCGACTTACACAAAAAGCACAAATAAACACCTGCATTATTCAAACTATGTGAATAAGACATTACTCTAAATAAAAGGGCAATTCACTATCATTATCATCATTTAAAAGCTTCCCTGAACCAAATCCTATTAACTGTCTCACAGAAAGCCATTGTTAAAGGAGTCAAACTTTATATTATACTTCTGTGTTGGAAGTGCTGAAGGTCTTCTGAGGTGAAAAGATCAGCTCCTGTTAAGCTGCTCACCAAAGTGGTTGAATTATGTGTCCGAAGACTTTAACCATGTATTACTCACCTGTCACAATAGCATTGACATCAGTTGTTATGACTGAATAAAATGTGTTTTGATATTATTCTCTTCATTATGTCCAATCAAAATTGTAATATCTTTTAATTTGCCATTGTTTTCCCATCATGAGTTCAATTTCTAAATTGAGAGCTAGTATCTGTCAAGTGATATTTTTATTTTTTATTTACAATCTCAATAGCTGACACCACTTAGATATAGCAGATGGTAGCCAGGTATTTGTAACATGAGAAACATCAAGGCAGTTTGTCTTATTAATGGATAATTTGCTATCAAATGTAGAGAAATGCTAGACATCAGCAGATGTGCACACAACCTAACAAATGAAAGCTCATTTAGTTTAGTAAGAAAGGTCAAAGGAAGCCAATAATGGAAATTCTAAGTGTATGTTTTCTTGAGACTATTCTGTGTCATTGTACTTTACATAACCATCAAATATCTTTGATGGCAGCATGTTCCTATTGTTTGTATTCATGTCAACAATGCCTTTCCTGTGATCACAATAAATTTTGTTCCTGTATTATGATCCAAATGAGGATCAGCTCCAGGAGGTTGCCCCTGACTTGTAAAGTATAAAATAATCATTTATATTGTACTTTATTGCCAACACACTGCAATGAAATTGCTGAAATCAATCATTCCTATGTGAACTGAATTTCACTCATAATTCAGTTAAGTTTTATGAATTAAGCATATTTTTCCTTATAATTATTTTTGTCCAAGTATTGAATAAGTCTGCAAGTGCTGGCACTATCCAAGGAGTTTTCTGCAAATATAACATATTGCTTCATGTAAAGAAGTTGCCTGAATATATGTTGAACCATTCATAACTATTGAGCTGATTTGTAATTTAGCTAAGAAACATGCACAATATGACTGACTTGTATTTTAAAAGATCTTAAGAATATGTTCATTAATTGAAAATAATTACGATTTCATCCTCTGTAATTCACTCTTATCCTCCTTCCCTCACATGTGGGTTAAAGACCAGAATATCTTATTATGTTCAAGAAAGTTTCCTTCCTTCTTTCCATCCACCTACCCATCCATCCATCGTTCTTTTTGGAAGGAAGGATACAGTTTCCATTATATCCATGACGCTGGCTATAGCCAAACACATCTGCCAGGCATCTGTATGAAAAAAACTGGCATTTTATGCGGTAATAATTAGATATATTCACAAACAAGGGTACTGTAAAGTGATGCTCTGAAAATAACACAATATAAGAACAAATATGCTTATGCTGGAAAGATGAGAAGAAGGAAGTAGAGGGTGAGAGGAAACTGGTGGAACAGAAGATAGAAGGGAAATAAAGAACTGAATGAGATTGAAGGATCTCTGTGAATAATAAGGCTGAATTTCAGTTAGTAAATAAAGTGCTTCAACAAAAGTGATTCAGAATATGCCCCACTAGGCCGCGGTTACCATAGCAACTTCCAAAGGCATGCTGCTTGCCTTTTTTGGTGGGATAGGCCACAAGTACAATCCATATTTGATATCTGCAATAATTACACCATGAAGGACTTTATAGAAGCAACTACTTTTGTATCCTGTTTGTTTACTAAAAATGACTGTTGTACTATTATAGCCTCTACAAGAATGTACTCTTCCCTACAGTCATGCAAACAGGGTTACCATATCTGGACTGAAAAAAATACAGATAAGAGATACTGCTGCTGCTGATGGTGATTTAGTACCAATCTAGTGGTTGTGCAAATTCTTGCTGCCCAGGTATGGAAATAATACTGTGGTAAAATATATATAATAATACATAAAATGGATACTATTCCTAAACTTCCTTTGTATTTGTACTGACTTCGTTAAAAATAAGGGGGGGGGGAGGAATAATACCTATGTATAACATAAAGACTTTTAATTAGATGATGATATCAGGATTCTGATATGCACCCCCATTCAAATCATAAATCTCTAGCTGCATCAAAAAAAAATTGATTTATTAGGAGTTGACATGTCGGCATTTCCCGGTTGCAGCCAAATCTGATACATCATTAATTTCACCCTTGACCCTGGTTTTCCCCACCCCCCTGATGTATATTCTCCAATGAGACACATCCATAGTCAAGAGTCATCAATCATGCTCTCAAGTAATAATTTTGCACACCAGAAGCTTCGGTTGCCAAAGTGATTATCTCAAGCATTTAAGGAATGCACTGCTTTCCCCCCTCCCTTTCTGCTGACAACTAAAAAGACCAAAGAAGTATTTTTTTCAGTTGAAATATAGTTCTTCCTGCATGTAAATATTTTATTTTTATTTATTTATTATATTTATATTCCATTCATCTCACTAGGAAGTAACTAGCGAAATTAGTATTACAAATTTTGGTATGAAAAATTGGTTTCATCTATTGGTTGCTCAGATTTTTGTAACACATAATAACTTTTTAAATAGTTGAAGTGAAATTTTGTATATAATAAGAATGTTGTACTCCAACAGTCAAGCTCATTCATGCAGAAAGAGTATAGGAGGTAGCTCTCATCTAATATTTCTCTTTTGCTAACATTTAACAAGTACTGTTGAAATCATCCATCTTGGGGAATTTAACTAATTTCTCTGACATGCATGTTTCTTTCCTGTTAAATATAAGTAAATTCATTTTTTTAAAATGGCAAATTCCTCCCCTTCTATTGTTTAATAAAAACATCATTACTCTGTCAATCTTATATTCTTGGTGCATGCACAACAATATTATGTTATATTTTGGGTTATATACATAGGAATCATTCAGATGTGCATTGGTACTTTAAGTTAACATCAGGGCAATAATTGCTGACAGCTGTATCTTTTAAAAGTTCAATTTATTGCTTCATAATTTTTCATGCAGTATAATTTATTAAGTAATTTATTAAGGACAGAATATATAAGAATATATAAAGGAAAATCAAAGGAATAAGCAAGCAAGGGAGAATAATTGCACATATTATTCACAAAACAATTTTGTTGGTAAGGGGTAGCACAAGTAATTCTTACAATGGCAAATTGTTTAAGTCATGAAAAAAGAAGGTAGGAATCACTATTTTTATTTAAATAACTTTTCAGATAAATGGAGTGTCAGAATATTCATTAACAGGTAGAAGCATGGTAACAAGGTCAGCCAATGAATAGACATAGCAACTAAATCAGCCAACGAGGACTGTCTGGCAACTGGAAGGAGCCCAGGCGTGGCTTTATATCTGTGGTGCCTAACCTTTTGGGGCTCCTGTGCCAAAAATTGTGCACGTGATTGCATGCTCGTGCTCGCATGCCAGCACCAGAAGGCAATGTATATACCCTACGCCCCCTACACATGTGTGCGCAATCCCACCCCATTGTGAGCAGAACCGAAGCCATGTTGGATGGCCCATTGAATTGAATAAGGAAGTGTGTCTCAAAACTCAGTAGTTCTGCTAAATAAGAAAGTGTTCCAGTTTGTGCACAAGAGAAAAAAAACAAGATAAGGCTAGAACAATGGGGAACTGTAATAAAGTGCTGCGATGTCAGAAACCGTATTACTACTTTTGCTAGATAAGGAGCTNGACACGTGAATAAAACCTTGTTTTCCTTGGATCAATGAATCTTTTGGTGGTTTTTTATCTGCTTCCACCTCACACCATCCTCCACTGCCCCCTTCCCTGCACTGCACGGCACAGCTGATTTTCAGCTGGTTTGAGGCCTTTTTCGGCCTCCCAAAGGCTTGAGGAAGGCTTCTTCAGACTTCTAAAAACTTTGTAGCTGAAATCTAGCCCTGTTTCATCACTTCTGGTATTTTCAGAAAAAACAGGAAGTGACAAAACAGGGCTAGATTTTGGCTTACAAAGCTTGTAGAAACCTGAAGAAGCTTCCTCAAGCCTTTGAGAGGCCGAAAGGGCCTCAAACTGGCTGAAAATCAGTTTGAGGTGCGCACATGTGCAGTGAGGTAAGTTTGCCTGCAGCTTGCATGCTGGCACAAATGGCTCTGTGTGCCACCTGTGGCATGCGTGCCACAGGTTCGCCATCACAGCTCTATATGAAGCTCTGAGCTCTGAAGCTGCAAGTCTTGTCTGCAACTGCTAAATTGAAACCAAAACTGTTCTCTGCTGTGTTTTTTCCTATAACTCTCTACCACACTGGAAGAATCTACTATTGGTATTGTACATTTTATTTATATCATATTATGTATCTAAAGAAGTTAATGAATCTTGCTGAATCAGTCATCTGTGCGTGCTTTCTAGATTTGAATTTCTGCTGCAAATTCTAACATGGAACCCTCACAAATCTATTCTGGCATATTTTTACCAGTATTCCACAGGCAACCCCAAATCAGTTGTACCTCAAGCATGCTCATACTGTTTATGCAAGCTCATATCTTTCAGCTAGATTCTCAAGACTACTTTGGAAGCCAACATGTTTGCTCATATTGAAGATACATTCAGTGGTCTGGCAGATTCTCAGGACATGAAAATACAATTATAGTCTTATTCAGAATTGAGGAGAAATATGCGGAGGTCAGGGGGAGTAAATGGTTCCTTATGACAGCAAACCAGGACAACTTAATTGCTCCACCACGTGACTTTTACTAATTTTAGATGTAGACTAAGTATCAGGACCATCTGCAGCAAGAAAGGAGGAAAGCCTCTAATATTCTGAGAATGGTGGGACCAGAAGTCACTGTATTGTAGCAAGAAAGTGGCAATGTGCCTCAACTTAACTTAAAGATTAAAAAACCTGAAACTATATATCTGGCTTAATCAAGCTGTGTGTGAGATAGACAGAATGAGAGAACTTTGAACAATAATTTTATATAAATCAAAGGCTCTTTGAAACTCATTTTAATTATATCCTTGAACTTCAGTGTACGAAATGTATTATTCAGTGTAGGAATAAAAAGTAGCTTGTTGCCTACTTAACTATGGTAAGAGTTGATGCTAACTTAGGCCAGTGTTAAAGGAAAATATCAGCACCTTTGTGGATTCTACTGACCATTCAGCAGGAATGTCAGCTGTATATGGATATGGCTGAAAGTTGATTTACTGCTTGAAAATTATTGTATGAAGATCAGAGGACATAATACTTTGCAGAAAACTGACTAAACTGCTTATGAAGTTGGCAGTGCTATAGTTGCCAGGGTCTCATGTACCAATAGCAGGACTTTGTTCATAAGTGGTGGGATTTCAAGAAAAATGGAGTAAAAACAAACCAATGAGGAAAACTTTGAACCCAAATATGATCGACTTTGCAGACTGGATATTTCCTGAGAAAGTCCTATGGTAAAGGTGGCAAATCTTCAGAAAACTCATCATTTATATAAGGGCAAAGCAATCATCTCAGTTTCAAAGACTAACATTTAAAAGAAGAAGCTATTGACATTTCAAAGTTAACAAAATATTTCCATGCCAATAAACAAACACATAAACATAAATAAATTAAACAAACATTTCATAAGCAAATAGCCAAGGAGTTTGCACTAACTGATAATCAACCATAGACAAAACAACTACCCTAGAAGCAGCCGTGTTTCACATAGTTGCTATAATAGATTAGTCAATTCAATAATTAGAAATAAAAGAAGCTTTCCTGACCCGTGAGCATATATTTCATTATACGTTATGGTAAGGACACTTAACAGGAATGTAGCATTCAATCCTGTAGACCACTTATAGAAGGGTGGAGAACTCTTTATTCTAAGTCAATCACAGTGAAGATCCTGGCAAGAATCTGCACTCTCTAGCAAAGAAAAAGAGAACAGTAAAAATGCAATACTGGAACAATATCAACACCTTCAGAAAGAATAATACAAAAATGATAACTTAACTCTTTAATAACAATTAAATAAATTTAATTCCTCTTTTGCCTAGGAAACAGCAAAAAGATATTCCCATGAAAAGAACTGCCCTTAATGTACACATTTCTTAAATATCTTAAATATGATATACAGTTTGCCCTCAGAAGTTGTGGGAGCACCATCACTTGAGACTTTCAAGGGGAGATTGGACTGTCATTTGTCAGAAATGGTGTAGGGTGACCTGCTTGGGTGGGTGGGTTGGACTAAATGACCTATAGGGTCCCTTCCAACTCTGATTATCTGTTAAGCCCATGTCACAGTGAACCAACGGATGCAAAGAGGATGTAAAATGGACAAAAAACCTTCCCATCCGTTGGAAAACGCGATGTACTCTCTACTGCTTTGCCGGCTTTCGTGCTTCGTCTCATTCCAATGCCAAATAACAGCACCAGTTCTATTGTGACAGTTTACAAGTCGCTCCAAAGTTTTGGGCTCAACTATCTTTGCGTGAAATTTGTATCATGGTTGTTCATATTGCAATCCGCTACGGCATCAGTTATTCGACATCCGCTTTAGTGATTCATCCGCTATACTCCGCCAGGCATCCGCTCCGCATCCGCGCAACTTGCATGCCGCTCGGACATAGGGAGGAAGCGAACGAACACAGACAGATTGCAGACGGATGCAGAACGGACTGCCAAGCGGAAACAAAGCGTTTAAAACGGAAAAAACGTTCGCAGAGGGGACCTATCTCGGATATTAAGGATGTCTGCAGGATTGCCTAGAGGATGCCTAGAGGATGCAAAGGGACACCTACACTGCCAATAAAAAGGGGGAGCAACTCACTTACATCTCACTTTCAGAACAGCAGCCAAGCTGTGCAGACCTCTGCAGCCTTCATCGACTCTTCCCTCTTCCACAGCATCCAGGCATGTCCACTGTGGATTGTGACAAAGTCCTTTCGGCAGCACACATTCTTCTGCAACAGTGCGAAACCACTCTAACAGGCTCTGTGATCTCTACTACGGGAAGAAAAGGAGGCAACCAAAAAAAGTCTGGGTCAAAGATGGTTCGCCAGAAGAGCAGAGGACGGACTGTACAACAAGCCTGATGGTGGAGTCTCAGGAGCGAACACACTCGGGCATTCCAGAACTTCCTGAGGATCGCCTCCACCCATGTTTTGACGAACTTGTGCAGCGCCTGACACCCAGGTTGACCAAGACAAAACACCAACTTCCCACCCAGCCTGGAACCTGGCTCAAGGTGGCACTCACCTCTGCGCCCCCTGGCCTTAGGAACACTACACGAGGAGCATGCAGTACGGCTGGAGGTGCCACCCAGCACCATCAGCTTTGTTGTCAGAGAAGTGGTGCAGGCCATCATCGAAGGAATACCTGGAGGAGCTCCTCCAGTGCCCTCCTGAAGAAGGATGGAAGAAAGTTGCAGAGCAGTGGTATCAGAGGTGGAACTTCCCCCACACCGTTGGAGCCATCGATGGCAAGCACGTGGCCTGCAAAGCGCCAGCCAAGTGGGGTCCACTTATCACAACTACAAGGGCTTCTTCAGCATCATCCTCTTCGCCATGGTCGATGCTGACTACAAGTTCATGTACATCGATGCTTCAGGCAACGGCTCATCTTCAGATGTCAGGTATACAACGCCAGTCACCTCAGAGGAGGGGCTGGAAAGCCACTCATGGTGGGCTTCCCAGATCCAGACCCGCTGCCCAACGACAAGCAAGATTGCCCTACTTCATCGTGGGGATGACTCCTCTTCTCCTCACAACCTTACCTCATGAAGCCCTACACCTCAAACACCTCACCCGTGAAGAGAGGATCTTCAACTACAGGCTGTTCGGGCAAGACGGTTGGTGGAGAACGCCTTTGCATCCTGGCCAACAGGTTCCAGGTACTTCTCACTACCATGCAGCATAGCCCAGAGACCATGAGGAGGATTCGTGGAAGCTTGCTGCATCCTGCACAATCTCATGCAACCCGCTACCCAGTGTTGCAGACAGGCTTGTGGACGTCAACAAGGCAATGGGACATGGAGCCTGGGGATGGAGGCAAGGGCAAACACCATGTATCGACACTGAGGATGTGCAAGGCCCCAACAGAGCCTCACTGTTGAGTGCAGAGAAGACGCAACCTCCTTGAAACACTGGTTGCAACTCCCAGCTGGTGCAGAGGCAGTGGCAAGACAGGATGGTAAATGGCTTAATGGATGCTTCCTTCAAGCCTGTCTTCATCACGCGATGAGATTGGGCCACTGTCTGCTTGGTTGGGCTCAATGAACCAGAGGCATTAATAAAGAAGTTGCTGTTTTATGTTTGACATGTGTGGAAGATTGATTATACATTATAGATAATAAAGGGCCATAGGTGTGGGCACCTGGGAGGGTGACCATGACAGTCCACTTATGCCCTTGCACTGGAGGCATCTATTCTATCGCCACAGCTTATTACCCATCCAAGGTATCCTGCCTCGCACTTCTCTCTCTCGCTCCTCCGGGTCCCTCACTCTTCTCCACCCTCGCACGTCCTGTTCCCTTCTCCTTTTTTTGCTCATTTTCCTTGCCTTTTCTCTTCTTTATTCGTTCTTCTTATCTGTGACCCATCCTATTCCCTCCCGCTTCTGTTATCTTTTGTAGTGGTTGCTTTATTTCTTTTTTCTCTTTTATGCTAACCGACCGCTGCTCATGCTTTTACCTCGGGCTCCAATCAAGCCGACAGCGTTTCTTCCCATGCGGCGATTTTTTGCAACTTCAACACCCCTCATTCCCTTTTTCACCCGGACCGACCTGCTAACTTCGCACTCTTTTCCCCGGCTTCAATGTCTTTCCACAGCGACTCTAGATGCGTGCCTCCTATGTCTTTATGTCTGCTGTTGCCGTTGGGTAAAACCTCTTTATTCATCAACTTTTACTTCAACTAATTAAAAAAGGTTTTGTGTAAATTGAGCAACATAGATGAAACAATTTTCATACTAAAATTTGTAATCAATTCGATAGTTACTTCAGAGTGAGATGAATGGAATATAATTAATAATATAACTACAGGTATCCTCTAGCATCCTGTAACTAGGCCAGTATACTTAACTCATTCCATAAAAGGATCAAAAGAGCTATAGAACATAAATTCTAACATTCTATGGGTTTTCCAGCATCTTAGTATTAGAATACAAAGAATGAGGCAAAGGTGGTGGTGGGAGATAGCAAAAAGTAATTCTTAAAATGCTCAGAGAACTTTTAGGTTGAAACAAACAAGCGTGATAGAGAACAAAAATGACGGGTGTGTCAATGTCTGGACTCTCATTAGGTCGGTAGCTTGCTTCGACGGGTGTAAGTGTGTTGCAGGTGCAGTGGAGGGGCTGGTTGCTGGAGTGCTTTGTTCATTTCGAGGCTCCTCGGACGAAAGACAGAAAGCAGCAAGAACGCCCCACGCGCCGAGAAGAGAGTCGTGCTGGCACGAAAGACGGCAGAAGAGACCAGAAGTCGCCGGGATCAGGGGCGCGGTGCGTAGCCCTTTCACCCTTCGTTGCAAGGGGGCAAGAAAGACTGGCTGAGGCTTGCTACGTTGGCTTCGCCATGGTTGAATGGTAGGATTGTCCTAGTTGCTGTGCAGGGGGCTGTCTATGAACCGAGGAAAGGTGGCAGCAGGGAGCTGGAAGGGGAGAAGGGAGTGGCAGCAAGTGCCATTGTGGACAATAGAGGCTGTGGGGAAGGGTCAGCAAGGTACAATCCTTCGGCAGGTCCTTTCCTCTGAGATGCGCGACCTGTTCCGAGCTGCTTTGCGTTATATCCACGGGGCTGACGCAATGGCAATCCTCTTTGCCTGCATGCGCAATTAACGCAGCGGATGCCGCTAGGACTTGCCGCTGTGCGCATCCGCTGGCATCCACACTTCATTCGCTGTGCATCCGCTTCCATCCGTCCGCGTCCACTTGACTGAGACGCCCCGGAAGTGCCTGCGGATGCCTTCCGCTCCGATGACCGCCTTCCATCCTGCTGGCTTCCCATTCCTCATACCGTTTGCATCACCCCTCGCGTCCTCCCCGGTCCATAGGTTATCCGCATCCGGTTATGCAGAATTTTTTGCGCTTTTGAGAGCCCGGATAAACCTGGACGGAACATTTTGCTCGTCCGCTGTGTCCTTTTTGCATCCGTTGGGCAGTGTGACATGGGCTTTAGATCTGTTAGGTAATCTTACACTTACAACAATTTGTTTAGTGATTGTTCAAAGTTACAATGGCACTCAAAAAAGTGACTGATGGCTGTTTTTCACACTTACAACCAATCAGCCTCCCCATGGTCACATGTTCAAAATTCAAATTCTTGGCAAGAGTATTGCAATGTCCCAGGATCATGTGAACATCTTTTGCAGCCTTCTGACAAGCAAAGTTAATGGGAAGGCCAGATTCACTTAACAGTCATATTACTAATTTAATAACTGCAGTGATTCACTTAACAATTGTGGCAAGAAAAGTCACTTAACAACTTTCTTGCTTAGCAACAGAAATGTTTGGGCTCAGTTGTGATTGTAAGTTGAGGATTATCTTTATAGAGCACTTCATGAGAAGGTTAAATCAAATCTTTATTGTGGTTATAAGGCCAATGGTCAGAACCCTCTTAGATTTTCTCCACATTCTTCCAATATCTTATTTCTTCTTCCTCAAAGTATTACTGCTGAAATAATAATAGTAGGTGCAAGAGCCACATGCGCTACATGAAATCTAGTTGATGGAATTAAACATCAATTCTGTTTCGATCAAATGCATCTCCTTTGTCACGTTTCACCCTCTCATGTATCTGTCCTCTCAGATTTTTTCTGCATGTTGTTACATAAATATTTATTTTGCTATACTGCATCATGAAAGCAAAGAGCATTCAAGTGGAGCCAAGTACAAGCTGCAAAACAGCTGTGAAAAAAAAAACCTTTAAAGATAAAAATCCTTATCAGCTGGTAGCCAATGACACATTTTCAGCCTCAGCTGAACATTTTATAATGTCCACCTGGGATGTGTATATTTGTCCTTTAATCTTATTTGATGTTTTCACTCTGATGAACAATTAGGGCATACTATTGAAATGCTAAATAAAGAATTAAACAAACTGTAATATAAATACATATCTCTTCAATAGAACCCAAGGATCCTGATACTAGTATTGTGATGTACAGAAATATTGCATGCCTACAGGTTTCAGCCTATTGCAAAGGAAACAGATATCACATTTTGATATGACTTATCTAGATTTATTACATATTATCAAGTCAGTGTTGACTGTTAGTGACCACATAGCCAAAGTCCACAATCCACAATCATCTACTATAACCCAATCAAGTCCTTCATATCTTCCAATTATGCACTTATTCCCACTGTATCAGAATCCATCCATCCTGATAGCATAGGTCATCCTTTTCTTCTCTTTCATTCTACATTTACTTAACTATCTTTTCTGAAGCCTTCAAAACTGCTCTGTCAAGTGCTAGTCTGCAATGTATTTCTTGACTGCTTGTTGCTTTACTGTTGATGATTCATCCTAAAAGGCAGAAGCTATCTTCATTGTCAATTTCCATGGTTTCTTATGACATTTAGTTTAACTTTCTTCTATTTCTTGATCTTTGGCAATCTGTTTTCACATTCATTCTTAACAAAGTCTATAAGTTTGTTCAAAGTTCCCATGGTTCCTGTTCAATGAAATTCAGGACTTCAAAGCTATTATGCTCAAAATGTCTTGAAAACTCAGCACTGTTATTTCTTTTTGCACATATGAAATGCACCTCAAATTGTATTTGAGTATTAAAAATCTGTAAAGTGGAACTCAGTATACTTTTTCTTACTTACTTACTGTGTCATTTGTTCATTTATATTATGTGTTTTCCATAAAATGCTTAGTTTTAAACATATGCTCTAACTGAATATACTTTAAAATCTACAAATGTATTTCACTCTGCAGCACTCTTTTAACAACTCATAATTAGATTCCAGTTTATATTCCAGTTCATTTGGAAGAAGCTCATTTTCCACTAAAAGCCACAAAATTGCTGCATTCATTTATTTTTGGAATCAATAGTAGACATCACATTTTACAATTGTTTGTTATTTTATAGAAACAAAAAGAACATCTTTCATCATGGAAATCAATTATTAACCAATCCATTATCCTCCACTTAGAGACAAACAACCTACTTTCAAATAAACAATTTGGTTTCAGGAAAAAACTATCCTGTAATCTGCGACTCTTACACTGCAAAAACATATGGACTACACAACTCGATCAGGGCAAAGCAACAGACGCAATCTACATAGACTTCT
>BHFT01048640.1:0-12948 GCA_004320025.1 Laticauda laticaudata
TTTTCTTATAAGTATCTATCTTATGTATTCAAAACTATGTTTATTCTTATACCTGTATCTTGTAAGCGATTGACAAATCAAATAAATACAAATAATGGTTTGTGGGTCTTGCATCATGCAGCTTTTATAACAAATTGTAAAGCTTTCTTCCCTCCCATCCAGTTCTTCAAAAGGAAATGTGAATCAGGGATATAGGGCAAGCATGCATCAGTTCACCGCTTCTTTACAATAAACAAGGATAAGGTGGGGAACATGAGCATGGCAAATTAGGTTGAACATGTCTTACCTCTAGAAATTTGAATATGAGTGAAGTTTGAGAAATAGGTGATCAGTGCAAGATGTCTGTTGTAAAGGGTGGAGCACAGGGCCAACCATTATAAATATGTTTGTCTAATCTCTTTTATTTTACACACACACACACACACACACCCCTCTGGCCTTTCAGAAGAGATGAAAACATGGGCCCCCAATAACAGGCGCTGTATACTGGGGATGGCCACCTGGACAGAGATGAAATCCCCACCCCCATGTCTCCTGTCCCTCTTGGTTTTCAGTCTTTATTTAATCTTTCTTACTTTTAATCATTTTGTATTATGTTTTTCACCTTTTTATCATATTGTAAGCTGCCCGGAGTTGGTGGAACAGTGAAATGGGTGCCATGTACATTGAATAAATAAACTAATAAACAGACAAACAAACAAATAAATAAATAAGTAAATAAATAAATAAATAAATAAAATGGAACTGTGAAGATGTGGAAAGGATTAAAGTAATTATTCCTAATAACAGATACCATTCTCTTTTTCTGAGCTTGGTGGAGCCTACTTTTAAATCTGCAGCAACATTTAGGGTGCAGCTTTTGCTTTATTTTGCACAAAGAGCTATGATATATGCTAGCTGATTAAATTCAGTCTAGAAGGCAGATTATATGCTAGCATCCATCTCGCATATATGCTATTGTCGGGGCAGGGGATGGGAGTTGGGTGATTTAATTTGGTTCTTTTTGTTAGTTTTTATTGTTTAAATGTGGTTTTATGTTCTGTAAGCCACCTTGAGTCACCATGGGTGAATGGGTGGCAATATAAATAATAATAATAATAATAATAATAATAATAATAATAATAATAATAATAATAATAATAACAACAACAACATAAAATATTGTTTCACTCTGTAAAACTCTAAAAATCAGTTATGCTGTTTCTTTTCTTTCCTTCTTTCCCCGCTTCCTCCAGATGGATAACTGCTGTTTGATCAAGTCCCCCTGGTGGAGATGGATGGGCTAAAGCTGGTCCAGACCAAAGCTATTCTCAATTACATTGCAGAGAAATATAATCTGCTTGGGAAGGGTCTGAAAGAACGAGTACAGTACAGTATTGGAATTCCTCATCTTAGACCTGATTCAAAATCTCTCCCTTAATATTACCGCATTCCCACATGCTCATCAGTGAGGATTGACTGTGAAGGAGAAATAGTTTTTGTGGGCCAAGAAGAAAAAGGTTTTAGATCATTTATTTTTGGTGTGGTATATAAATTAGTCCTGGAACGCCTGGTAAATGTTTTGCCAGTCCCATGTCACCATTAATTTTATATTGGCACGTGCTCCTGATTTTTTAATCTAGTTGTGAGAAGTTAAATGAAGCAGCATCATTGGGGTTGTTAAGAGAGAGCAATTGAAAGGTTATAGTATCTTTGTAATAATTGTCTAATCCCCCAACCTACATCTTTGCACATTGGATGCTATTAGGCTTTCTATAAATGGCAATCATTTCCAGGGAAATAATTTGAGTAGTTCCCAACCTATTCCTAATAAGCCTTCTAAGATGAGTTCATGACCAGATTCAAAAATTTTGTGAATTTTTTGGTCAAAACCTGATTTGGTTGTGGTCAGAAGCATTTGTGACCAGAGGTTCTACTGTACATGAATTATGCATGCCATTGTGAGTTAAACCAGAATTTTGAATTGCATGCGAAAATCTAATGACAACAATGAAGATATCAAATGACGGGTATAATCAGCCCTTGGTGAATATTGGCCAATAATCAGACTATGGCATTTTGTACAAACTACAGTTGATGTGTGATTTTTCAGAGCAATCCCACACACAATGAATGCAGAGATGGTATTCAGCAGGTTCTGACCAGTTCTGGAGAACCGGTAGCAGAAATTTTGAGTAGTTCAGAGAACCAGCAAATACCACCTCCAACTGGCCCCACCCCCATCTATTCTCTGCCTTCTGAGTCCCAGCTGATGGGCTGGGTCTTCTTTTGTTACCCTGCACAGGAGAACAGAGCTGGAAAGCAGGTTCGTGGGATGGGGAGTGAATGGAATTTTGCAGTAACCTTTCCCTCAGGAGTGGGGAGGGAATGGAGAATTTATAGTGTCCTTCCCCTGCCACACCCACCAAGCCACGCCATACCCACCAAGCCACGCCATACCCACCAAGGGCTATAATTGACATACCAGCCAATGAATCCAAGACAAATGTTAAATCTTGTCCCACATTTCATAGATACTTCCCCTTCCTTCCCTCCCATAAAAAGGTGCATTTTGAAAAACTAGTAGGTTAAATACCAAGTTTAACATCATGTGTAATTTGGCTTTATCTGCAGGAAAGCCCTTTGCAGTCTTTCCTTGCAGAATATAATGCATATTTTCCTCTTTCTTTGCTACAAGCAAGTTCCACAATCACATTCAAAGTTTATTCTGAAATCCTCGTTTTGGTCCGATTGCCAATATCAATATTGGCTTTGCCTGTCTGAACCTGCTCTGTCAGTCCTGCTGACAATCCATGACTCAGGGTTTTATGTGTAGAAATGGGACCAGAGGTAACGATACCAGCTCTGCGCACAACCAGACAAACAATTGAGTGAACTGGAATGGTCTGGTTTTGCAGCTTTTCTACCAACAAATGAAATAATTGTGAAAGGGAACAGAATTCACAGTTAATTCCTTCGTTCATAGAATTTGGGGAGAAATGATTATGCTGGCTTGGAAAATCCTGGAGCAGGAGATATTTTATATTTTTGCGGTTTTTAGAAAATGTAGAAAATGTGCTGGTTGGGGAACACTGTGCCATCGCATAGTTCATGTGATATGCATCCTGTAATTTTATATATTTTTTCAAATAATTTTATTGAAGGGTTGAATAAAACCATAAAAGATAACAGAGGCTAAGAGAAAGGAAAAAATTACAAAAATATTGAAAGAGAATCGAAAGCCCTCCTGCCCTAAGAAAATGACTCCTGACCCCTTTGTGATGACCATAAACGTCACCTTTTCTTGGGTAACAAATATAAAACTCTTCATAAACAACTCTGTTATTCTCTTATTTATTCTCTAAATGCTATTATAAATTGTTTGTCTTTTAACTCCAAACTCTAGCAATTTGTCTTTTCTACAAACATACGCTTAATTTTTTGAAAAATAGTTTCAAAATCTTTCTATTTAAAGTCCATATATTTAAAGTTTTAGAATCCTCAGAACTTTCTGTAGCCAAAACCTGACATTGACTTTTATTGTTAAGAGCATTCATTCTCTAGTGTTTTCATTTATGTCATTCTGAAGGTGTTTGATTTTTTTAATCCATTAATAGGTGGTTCCCTATTAGGCATGACCATAAGAAAAAGAATGATTATAAGAGAAACAGCTTGGGCAATCTCACATCATTCTCTTTGATCCAGGGATCAAAATTTGCTGATCTGCTTTGGATTCCTTGTACAAAGTTGCAGTTGTCAGCTCTGCCTGTGAAGTTGTCTTCAGTTGGCTGTCTCTCCCTTTAAGACCTCATTTTGTAGTTTGAAAGGCTGGGAACACACAACTTGTGCAAAGTTTTTGTACTCGCCATCTTTTCCCTCTTTTACCTAATAGCCATACAGCAGTTCACTGTTTTTTGTTACTCCTTAGGTATAGAGGCGGAGACTCAGGGAGGCAAGTATGTATACAGGCCACTAGAGCTATCTCCAGTTTCCAGGTAAAGTGGATTACAGTGCCCATCATTCCAAGCCAGCATTGTCATGTTTAGCCCAACACCTTTTGAAGGAATCAGGCACTTGCAGAGAGTGGTTCTATTTGATAGACCCTGTTCTTGATACAATTACTTTTCTCAGGTAATTGTCGACTGAAATTTCTTCCACAGTCCCTATTGCCAGTGGAGTTGTCCTTTATTTATTTATTTGATTTGTCAATCACTTACAAAATAGGTATAAGTATATAAGAATTCAGGAAATAGGTACGAATAAATGGGGACAATAGGACAGGAATGCTAGGCACGATGGTGCACTTATGCTTCTTATTCATCTCTAAGCTCTTCAACAGTGAAATATGTAAGCGAGGGCAAAATAAGAAGTCTCTTTTTAGTGCACATTTGAGTCCATGATCACAAAGGCTATGGTTTCACTCCATCACAGCCTGCCATCTTGCACTGAATTAGCTTTGGTCAGAGTACAGTGTTTCTGTTTTTCCAGTCTCAGTGGAGAAAAAAAGCTATGGCATATTTACAAAAGCCATCAGATAGAGCATTGGGCAACTTAGTACAGAAAATGGCCCCAGACAATGACCCTTTTCAGGAAAATAGGCATTTCACATGTGACTATTGAAGCTCGGGATGCTATAGCCAAGACAAGATTTCTGCAGCAAGCCAAGATGACATCTAAACGACAAAATGCCAGGTGACATTGTGACACAAATCTTCCCATTAGATATTTGAGAGTCCCAATGTCTGACACAAGTATGTAGACAATAGTTAAACTGTTAAATTTAATGCTTGTTGAAGTGTAATGTAACATTTCTCCTGTCTATCTTCACAGAATTGACATGTATGTGAAAGGGACCATGGACCTGATGAGCCTTATTTTGATCTACCCCTTTACTCCACCTGAACAAAAGGAGAAGCAACTTGCTGCCTTTATTGAAAAAACTGAGACCAGTCTATGAAAAGGTAGGCCCATACTTAACATTTCTTCCAGTAATTATCCCTTCATTTAGACAAATGGCATTGGCTTTAGAACATCCACGCATACACAAAAGGCAGATTTTTAGGCATTTTTCTTTAAAATAATCAGACTGTTTTTGTCTTTCTCCCTTTGAAATATAAGCCATGTTCACACAGTATCCCAGGCAGTTAGCTATTTTGCTTAGGTTTAGCTTTACCTGTTATTTGAGACAGCCAAATAGTTTGTTTCACCATGTATTGTGTGATTCCAGCCTAAAGTCCACTGCTCAAAAAAATAAAGGGAACACAAAAATAAGACATCCTAGATCTGAATGAATGAAATATTCTTATTAAACTTCTTAAATTACTTTGTTCATAACATAGTTGAATGTGCTGACAACAAATTCACACAAAAATTATCAATGGATCAAATTTAGCAACCCATGGAGGTCTGGATTTTGGAATACACTCAAAATTAAAGTGGAAAAAAACACCACAGGCTGATCCAACTTTGATATAATGTCCTCAAAACAAGTCAAAATGAGGCTCAGTAGTGTGTTGGCTCCACATGCCTGTATGACCTCCCTACAAAACCTGGCATGCTCCTGTGAGGTGGATGGTCTCCTGAGGGATCTCCTCCCACACATGGACTAAAGCATCCCCCAACTCCTGGACAGTCTGGTGGTGCAACGTGGCATTAATGGATGGAGCGAGACATGATGTCCCAGATGTGCTCAATTGGATTCAGGTCTGGGGAACGGGCGGGCCAGTCCATAGCATCAATGCCTTCATCTTGCAGGAACTGCTGACACACTCCAGCCACATGAGGTTAGCATTGTGTGCATTAGGAGAACCCAGGGCAACCGCACCAGCAATGGTCTCACAAGGGGTCCGAGGATCTCATCTCGATACCTTAATGGCAGTCAGCTACCTCAGGCGTGGACATGGAGGGCTCTGCGGCTCCCTAAAGAAATGCCACCCCACACCATAACTGACCCACTGCCAAAGAGGTCATGCTGGAGTATTGCAGGCTGCAGAACATTATCATGCATCTCCAGACCCTGTCACGTCTGTCACATGTGCTCAGTGTGAAACCTACTTTCATCTGTGAAGAGCACAGGCACAAGTGCAAATTTGCCAATCTTGGTGTTCTCTGGCAAATGCCAGCGTCTTGCACGGTGCTGGGCTGTAAGCACAACCCCCACCTGTGGACGTCAGGCCTCATACCACCCTCATGGAGTCTGTTTCTGACTATTTGAGCAGCCACATGCACATTTGTGGCCCTCTGGAGGTCATTTTGCAGGCTCTGGCAATGCTCTCCTGTCCCTCCTTACAACAAAGGCGGAGGTAAGGCGGTCCTGATGCTGGGTTGTTGCCCTCCTATGGCCTCCTCCACGTCTCCTGATGTACTGGCCTGTCTCCTGGTGGCACCTCCATGCTTTGGACACTAAGCTGACAGACACAGCAAACCTTCTTGCCACAGCTCGGATTGATGTGCCATCCTGGATGAGCAGCACTACCTGAGCCACTTAATAACCTTCTTTCCAGAGAATTTTTTATTTTTAATTTGGCAAACAAGGCTATACTTCAATCACCAGTTACCTCCGCTTGCCCAAAACCAACTTTTTCTCCCACCTACCAAAACATAAATTCCAGCTGAGATCCAAATAGTCCCTATTATCTCAGAGGTTAAAATGGAAGCAAAGAATTCATCTGATTTCTCAGAAATTTCCACTTCTTCCTTCTATTGCTATTGTCCAGTGGCCTCTCTGGTCAACTTTCTGATTTGAACAAATGATGTATTTAAATTGCATTATGAATATGAATCACTGGAAAGTGACCTTTGAAGAAGATATGGTGAGCAGAAGATGGCTCTGTGAAAGTGGAGCCAATCACCATGACAGAGGTCAAAGAACTGGTGAATAGACCAGTTCCTTGGAACCTCTCCAGATAAGGAGAGGATCGGAAATGGCCCACATATGCTCCAGATGGTGAGGAGACTAGGTCAATGATTTTCCATGGGTTTGAGTGTTGGAGAAGATGAGATCAGCTAGAGTTAAGCCTTTTAAAGGACACTAAGTTTGCAAGCCTCATTTTTAAATCACATTTGAAATTGCCTATTAACCATCTTAAAGTTGTTAGACACTTTTTTCTGACAACAGGATTGAAAAGTTGACATTTTATGGATTTGCTTATAGATAAGAGATGAGATATGTGATGAAGAAGTATCTTTTTGTAATCTTATAGGGGACAAAGAGTAACTAAATATGTGTATACAAGGGGTGAAGATTGTTTTTTTTGCTTCTTTATAAATTTCTTTTCTTATTCTTTATTATATTTTTCCCTTTTTTGCATTTTTAATTATTTTTTCTTTTCTCATTTTTCTAAGTTTAGTTTGTGTTAGTTTTTACTAATATAATCAAAATTCTTAATGAAAATCATATTTAAAAAAAACAATTGAAAAGCTGAGGGGAGCTAAGCCATTGATTAAACTTTGGGAAATATAAGAGTGTTTCTGATTATTAGCCTTGTATGAACTGTTAATAATTGTGCTATATTTCCTCTTTGTTTTTAATAATATCCATTATTAATTGCTTTCCTAACTGATTTGGATTTCTGCCCCAGAATTTAAATAAATGTGACAAAACATTCAAGGAGTCTTCTTTCTTCTTCTTTGCTTCCAATTATTTTTCCATTTTAGCATTTGATACGTATATATGCATGTTTTATTGTATAGAGAAACTATTCTTTTTGGTCCCTATTAAATAACCATAGGATGCTTGTAGTAGGTTATAAGCAGGGGTGGGATTCAAAATTTTTAGCAACTGGTTCTGTGGGCAGGGCTTAGGCAGTAGGCGGGGCTTGGTGGTCATGTGACTGGGTGGACATGTCTTGGTGGTCATGTTATTGGCCAGGTGTGGCCAACTCAATATCACTCACATCGAGACACGCATCTCTTCGCCTGGCCTCTCATGACTGTGGGGATGCTGCAACAGTCATAAGTGTGAAAAATTTTCATAAGTCACTTTTTTCAGTGCCATCGTAACTTTGAATGGTCACTCCACATAAGCAAAATACCAGCAAAGGAGGGGAAAAAAACTCCAGAGATGTTCCTGAGACAGGAAATCTAGTCCTGCCGAGAATGTCATAAGGGTTAACGGAGAGGCAGTTTCTGTAAGCAACACCTGAATGTTTCCTTTCTGCCTTCCTTACAGGATTAGGCCAGTAATTTCTTCAAACAACCAGTTCTCCGAACTGCTTAGAATGATAACAACCGGTTCTAGCAAATAGGTGCGAACTGGTAGAACCCCACCCCTGCTTATGAGTTATGTTTCTTCTGAGGAGAGTAAATTAATAATCAAAACTTTGGACCAGTTCTGTTAATTTACCTTGTGGTTCAGCTGTGAGGTTTTTATATTTTATAGGCTCTGAAACATCGTAAGCAAGAATTCCTAGTTGGTAATCAACTCTGCTTGGCAGATATACAATTGCTTGAAATAATTTTAATGTTGGAAGAGAAAAAAGCTGACATTTTTGCACCATTCCCTCAACTACAGGTAATCTAGCAGTGATTATCACACCAGCTGTTCCTCGCATAATGTAAATAAACATGCTGGTTCTGACTTATGCTGTCACTTAAGCCACAAATGGGAGATCATAGGTACTGAAGTCCAGCAACAGGGATGATGATGATGATGATGATGATGATGATGGTTATTCCATTTTGCCCACAAGAAGGAACTTTGTGGGTAGTTCAAGAACTTGTGCCAGAAGACTCTGGAGGGCCCATTTGAACCATCTGTGTTTGAAGGATTTATTTTATTTTTAAATTGTTTATATCTACCAGTGGATTCACAGGGTTGTTTAGGCAGATAGAAGGGAAGGGCTTAATGTATCTCATCTTCCTTGGTTTTCTCTTGTACACCTTGAACATGGGGACAAGGTGCTTGGTAAGCTTGGATCATCATATGTCTTTTAGATACAGTTCTCTTTTGACTATTGGTAATAGTGTCTGGAACAGATTTTTTGAAGACAATAAATTATGCCTTTGTCAACCAAAGGCTGGCACCATCTTTGATGGAGGCAATTCTAGCTCTGTTGCCATTATCAAGCATCCAAAGTTTAATCATGTGATCATGGGGATGCTACAATGGTCGTAAGTGTGAAAAACAGTCATAAGTCTCTTTATAGTGTTGTTGTAACTTTGAGCAGTCACTAGATGAACTGTTGTAAGTCAAGGACTACCTGTATGCTCCTTCCCTAGTTTGTTCAGAGAAAAGGCTCAAGCCTTCTTGTCTCAGGAATTTGCATTTCCTGGGTGTAAACAGCAGTAGATATTTAGTTATATTTGTACATATTTTTCGACATTATTTTATTTACAGATTTCTATTGTGTTTTGAAGTTTGACTGTTTTATGATGGCTGGGTTTTATCAATGCTTTGGATTTATGTTGTCAACCACTAGGAGCTATCTTGGCTTGAGAATGTGTGGGTTATAAATTCAATATGATAAACATTGCTTATTTATTACTTTAGGCTTTCAAAGCAAGGATAAGCTCTTTTCCCACCATTAAGAAAATCCTAGAACCCGGAAACCAAAGAAAACCCATCTCTGATGATGCTTATGTAGCTGTTGTGCTCAAGGTTTTCCAGTTGAAATTATCATAACATCATGTCTGCTTGCCAGAGCATCAGATAATCAGACCCAGCACAAGCCAACAAGGTTTCCATCAGGCAAAAAGGAATGCACCCCAATCTTTATAAGCTGTCCCAAAGGATTCCTTTGATGACTTAACCCCAGATGGTGGTCCATCTCCCACCCTGGTTTATATGCAATGATGTTTGGCCACAGAGCATCCCCACAGTTGTTTATCATGACACAGTGCTTCCAGATGTGCTAAAGGCATGGAGCTTACCTACCCCTCAATTCAAAACCCTCTGTTTGTTTTCTTAAAAGCAAAAGATTATCTGCTGGGATCAAAAATAATAAATGGCTTACTCTTTGGTGCAAATAGTTAAGTGTATTAAGTTCTTGCATTCAAACAATTTGACATAAAGAATTTTTTTTCTTTCTCCTGGAAAATGACCATCCATTCATATATGTTGCTCACATTCAGTAGAATCATAGGCCTGGAAGAAGCCATTGAGTTCAGTACTATAATTCAAATTGTTTGTTTACATTTATCTACCACCCCATTCCTGTGGATTCTGGAATTCAAACTTTGACAGATGGCTATGAGGTCTCTGCATAAACATGCCTAGTAAAGGAAAAGTGATTTTGGTGTTGAACAGCTCTTATTTTAAAACAGTTTTTTCTGGACCTTCACCTAGAATCTGCTTCCTGTAGATAAGTGTGCATGGGAGTGTGTATAAAGCCATTTGATTCCAAAGCTCATCAGCCCAGTTGACATAAACAGTAATTAGAATTGAATGGGAGCTATGCTTCATCTGTGAGGGGTCATGGGTTATCCATCATTGCTTCAAAAAGATTTTATCCCAATTCAACCCTTAAAGCAAAGATCATGTCTGCTCAGAGTTACTGTTTCTGCTGTTCCTAAAATTAGAACAAACTAGTCTTGATCTTAAATCTGATAAATCTTAAAGACATTGATTATAATTCATTACTAGCTTAAAAATGAGTGTTTCCCAAACCAAATTCCACAAGAAAATTAATTTAATTATGTTTAACATTGTGATTCAAACCTGTTTGAACCAATCATTTCAAAACTGGTGGGGGCTGTTGGGTGCCCATGGGAAATTGATATCACCAATAGGCTTTCCTGGGAACCTGCTAGCCAGTATTTTCATGGAAAAATTTTCATGGAGGCCTTCCAGTATTCTATGCAGGGCTTCAAGGGCTAGATAAATATCTATCTCCAAAGCCCAAGAAACACATGTTGAGACTCTTTTAAGCAGTTTCCTTTATTGTTACTCATCTATAGACAACACTCTTGCCCAACTAAACCAATTACTTGCACCATAAAACATAGACTCTGGGAACTATTAGGGAGGAGCCGTCTTTACTCTCTTTCTCCCAAACAAACTATCTAAACTGTGCTGACTCTTGGACCTCTGGAATGCTCTCCCTCCCTCCTGGGAATCCAGGCAACATTTCATCACAATTTTAATTTGTCCAATGGAAAAATTTTCCACGCTGCAGTTTTAAATTGCCCAACTCCTGTGTATAAAGTACCTAGGGATGAAGACAGCTTAAGAAATCCCATTCAGAATTTCAACCCCATTTTCTGCTTCAGCTGCAGTGACTGTCTGATGTTATGTTTGGATTGTATTTGCCACAGGTCCTGATTGTTGGATTCCCCTTCTTTGCCTCTCTGTCCCATGCTGGGAAAAGAAAGCACCAATTGCTTTCCTTTCCATAGGCAGATCTTTCAAGACACATGGTTTCCATAGACAGACATTTTGTATAATGCTTTTTCATTGGTTCCTTCTATTACTTTACATTGTCCTTTCCAGTAAATTTATTGGTAAACTGTGAAAATCAAAAGTAAAAAGAAAAGGGGCATCTTCAGGATTTTGAGAACCTGTCCATCCTTGCCAAAGACCAACCAGCATAGGACCTACCCCATGGCATTTTGGTCAAGTGAGGAGACTTTCTGACAAATGTCCCAAAGATGCTTTTTTCAAGAGGCAACTCGACTTACTGGTTTTTCTTTGAAGACATTTTGTTTCTCATTCAAGAAGCTTCTTCAGCTCTGACTGGATAGTGGGGGAATGGAAGAAGCTGAAGAAGCTTCTTGGATGAGAAGTGAAATGTCTTCAAAGAAAAACCAGAAAATCCAGTTGCCTCTTGAAAAAAGCATATTTGGGACAACCATGACATGGATGACTGAATATCTCCATAGGCATTCTGTCAAATGCTGTATTGTGACTGGTAAACAAGCAGGCATTTGAGGCATGGAGCAAAGCCTTAACATGTCTGGAAACATTTTTACTTCATTTAACAAAAATACTTTGGCTACCTAGTGAGAAGAGAGGACTCCTTGGAAAAGACCCTGATGTTGAGAAAGATGGAAGGAAAAATGGGGAAGGGGATGGAAATGATTAGATAGTGTAATTGGTACAATGAATATGAACTTGGGCAAACTGGAGATAGGGGGGAATGGGGAAGCCTGGCATGCTGTGATCCATGGAGTCACGATGACTTAGCAAATGAACAATAACAGCAAACCAGAGGTGGTATTCAGCAAGTTCTGACCAGATCTTGAGAAACAGTAGCAGAAATTTTGAGTTGTTCGAAGAACCAGCAAATCCCACCTCTGACTGACCCTGCCCCCATCTATTCTCTGCCTCCTGAGTCCCAGCTGATCGGCTGGGTCTTCTTTTGTTAGTGGGATAGGGAGGAAGTGGGATTATTTCAGTATCCTTCCCCTAGGAGATAATGGGGATTTCACAGGATCCTTCCCTTGTCATGCCCACCAAGCTACGCCCACAGAACCAGAAGTAAAAATTGTTGAATCCCACCACTGCAACAAAGGTCCTAAACTAGGCAAACATTTTAAGCAAACTATTAACCAACTGACCCCTCGCCAGCCAAAGGATCAGGGGTGGGATCCAACAGGGTTAACTACCAGTTTGGTGATTTACGATGTGCTTCCCTGCATGCTGCAGGCACATGTAAATCTTCATCTCTTGCTGCCTGGACAGCTGAGCAACGCTGCATGCAGGGAAGCAGCGTTTGAAACAGCACTTTTTTCTTGTTTTTTCAACTGCAGCTGCGCCTCGCACGGCAGCTGAGGTTGAAAAAGCAGGAAATAAACATCAGGAAAGAGCCTGGGTGAGCAGGTGGACCAAAACAACAGCAGACATAGAACCAATTCTATGTTTGGTGCTTTTCAGAATTACTGGTTCTACAGAGCTGGACAGAACTGGAAGAATCCCACCCATGCAAAGGAACTTTTATGTAGAGGGCTTTTCTTAGTTTATTTGCCTAGTGACTGAAGAAGGTTTAAAGGAGGTTATACCAAAAACCCAAGGAGGTTTAGAGGCAATTATAC
>BHFT01048641.1:0-30600 GCA_004320025.1 Laticauda laticaudata
CTGGTACTTTGCTTGTGTGGAGTGACCCTTCAAAGTTACAACGGTGCTGAAAAAAATGACTTATGACCATTTTTCACACTTATGATGGTTACAGCATCCCCATGGTCACCTGATCCAAATCCAGCTGCTTAGGCGATGGACTCGTATTTATGACGGGTTGCAGCATCCTGGGGGGGATAAAATGATCCCCTTTTGGCAACCAGACAAGACAATGGGGAAGCCAGATTCACTTAATGAGCATGTTGTTCATTGAACAGCTACGGCAATTCGCTTAACAGCTGTGGCAAGAAAGAGACAGACACAGATTAACAGGGTTGGAAGAAACCTTGTAGATCATCTAGTCCAACCCCCTTCCGCCCCAGCCAAAGTCATAAAACTCCTTTAACAAATGTTTCTCTTCGCAACAGAAATGTTGGGCTCCTTTGGGGTCGTATGTCGAGGACTGCCCGTATGAGGGCCTGCAGATCCTTTGCATTTGCAGCTTCATCTGCTGAATGGGGGTTATTGATGGTTTTTCTTCAACAAGCAGGTCTATTATTATCCCGGTTCATTTCTTTAAATCAGGCTGTCGTGGGTGACATGGGAGTGCTTAGCAGCCGCAGATCTTGCTTCCGACTTGACTGGATCTTGACTTCTCCTATCAGGAACATGCTGATTTATTGCTTGTTAGATTCCTATCTCATGTTACCTCCAGGCCTTCCAAGAGATCTGATCATCTTCCTTCTTTCGACATTTTTTTTTTTTTCGCCAGGAGAACCTCTGCGAGGTAGATTAACGAAGACAGAAACGTCTTCCAGGCCAGTGATGGCGAACCTTTTGGGTGCACAAAGTGTGCATGTGCACGCACAGCCAAAATGAAAGGCGCCATCTGTGCATGCGCATTGCCCCCTGCATATGCCCCGCTCCTGTGCATGCGCCCCACCCAGGGGTGGGATTCTACCAGTTTGCACCTATTCGCTAGGACCGGTTGTTCACATTCTAAGCAGTTCAGAGAACCGGTTGTTAGAAGGAATTACTGGCCTAATCCTGTCAGGAAGGCAGGAAGGAAACATTCTGGTGTTGCTTAGAGAAACTGCCTCTCCATTATCCCTCATTACATTCTTGGCAGGATTAGACTTCCTGTCTCAGGAACGTCTCTGGAGGTTTTTTTTCCCCTCCTTTGTTTTGCTTCTGTGGAGTGACCATTCAAAATTAGAGTGGCCACTGAAAAAAGTGACATGACCATTTTTCATGCTTACGACTGTTGCAGCATCCGGTGTCAGTACTCTCCGGTCCACTCCTCTACGCACGGAGCTACACAGTGATGTTGAGTTGGCCATGCCCAGCCAATGACCACCTAGCCACGCCCACCCAGTCACATGAACACCAAGCCACGCCCACCACTTGAGCCACACCCACAGAACCGATTGTTAAAAAAAATGAATCCTCACTCCCGCACATGCACCCCACCTCTACGCATGCGCCCTGTTCCTGTGCATGCATGTTCCTTGTGCATGCACGGCGGAGACCCAAAGGCTAGCTGGCCGTTGGGAGGTGCGCGCGCATGTGTGGTGGATCTGAGCTGGGGCGATGGTGTGCGTCCCCACAGAAAGAACTGTGCGTGCCACCCATGGCACACGTGCCATAGGTTCACCACCACTGTTTCCAGGGAGTCTTTCCTGGAGGAGGGGGAGGACTAGAACTCGGGTCTTCCCATTCCTAGTCCAGATTCTTCCACCCAACATCTGAATGGCTCTTGGGCTGGGAGGTAGGGAATGGTGAAATGTCAGCCAATGAGCTTCTGCAGCTAAAGTGGGATTAGAACTCAGGTGTCCCCATTCCTAATCCAACCCCTCCCACTCTATTCCTGATTGGTTCTTGGATTGGGAGTGAGTGAGTGGTGGAATGTCAGCCAATGAGCTTCAGCAACTGAGGCAGGTTTAGAATTTGGGTGTCCCCACTCTTAATTTAGCCCCTTCAATTCTACTCCTGATTGACTCTTGGCCTGGGAGGGTGGGACTTGCCCGGAGTCAGCCAATGAGCTTCTGGGACAGAGGAGGGATTTGAACCCGCTCCCAGTCCAGCACCGTCACCATTACACCCCCCCTTATTTTTGGAATTGAAAGGAAAAGACTGGCCCAAAGTCCTCTGCGGGGCTCCGTGGTAGAAGCAGAATTAAAACTCAGATCTCCCTGCTCCTAATCACATTTACTACCGAGCTGCTCTGTCTCTGGGATGAGGGGGAGTCTCTATGGTTGTGGGCACAGGTTGGCTGCTGCCGGTTCACACTGGTTCAGGTGAACTGGTAGTTAAGATTCTGCGCAGTTCAGTGAACTGGCAAATTCCACCACAGGCTGGCCTTGCCACCACTTGTTTTTTGGCCTGTTTTGTGGGCCACTTTCAGGGCAGTTTTCAGGCCATTTTTGGACTGTTTTTGCTCCAAAAGTGCCCCCAAAATGCCCTGAAAATGGATGGGAAATGGCCTGTTTTGGGGGGCATTTTGGGGCATTTTCAGGCTATTTTTCTGGACCATTTTGGGGCTGTTTTTGACCCAAAAAACTGATCTGAAAATGGCCCAAAACCAGCCTGTTTTTTGGCTGTTTTGGGGGCCATTTTGGGTTGTTTTGAGGCCATTTTTGGGCTTTGGGGGGGTTATTTTTGGCACAAATGGCCTGAAAACACACACACACACACAAAACCCTGGCCAAAAAACAGGCCAAATAATGGATGGGGGTGGGGCAGCCGGTGGTAGGATTAGTCCCAATTGGCTGAATCCTACCTCTGCCTTTGAGGTGAGTGGCTAGGAGGCGGGGCTGGGTATGATGAGTGACGTCACCCACCCAGTCACATGACCAACTGGCCATGCCTACCCATCTAGCGCAGGGGTCCCCAGCAACCGGGCCCTGGACCGGTACCGGTCCGTAGATCATTTTGTACCGGGCCACAAAGAATGAATAATTGTGATTAAAATATGTATAAAAATATGTTTTTAGTAAAGAAATAGTAAAGAAGCCCTTTACTATTGGGAAATAACTGATTTTGCCGGTCCTTGAAAAAGTGTTTCTGCGTGAAACTGGACCCTGGTACAAAAAAGTTTGGGGACCACTGATCTAGAGGACTGGTTGTTAAAAACCAACCAACGAGAACAAGAACCCCAATCTCCCAACCAGGCCAAAGTGGTCATTTCAATTTCCCAGAATGCCCTGGTACCAGAGACCATGCTGGCCCCAGCTTGACTGCTGTTCTTGATGATCTAAGCTAAAACCCACCAGAAGTCAATGTTTTTGTCCAGCCACCCCTTCCTCTAACGAAAAAATTGGGCAGGAAACAAGCCATCCAGACTTGTTGCCAAGCAAGAAAGCCAACCTGGATGCCAGGATCTGGGAAGACCTCGGCACAGCTTGATGTAGCCAGGATGAAACATCTGGCCTGAGCCTCACAGGCATCTGGCAGGGAGCGGCATCGCAGATTGTGGGGTTTGACATTCGTGGATAAAAAACCCTGGCATTGCCAAATCTTGTTGGGTCCATCGGCCACCCTCCAACTCGGCCGCCCGCTGGCATCCTCAGGAACGCCTCAATGAGAGCCAAGCAGGAGATGCATCCAAGCTTGGATGTCTTCTTTATTTATTTATCTATCTATTATTTAATTCCATTTGTACGGCTGCCCATCGCAACAAGTGTCTCTCGGCGCAGCAAGCAGAATGAAAATGAAATGGAAAAAAAAAATAGCCATGAAACCAAATACAATCCTTGGTTGTATAAACAAGAGGCACAGACTCAAAATCACATGAAGTATGAATGAAGAAAGAATGCCGCTTTATAAAACCTTAGTAAGGGTACACCTGGAATAACTACATCCAGTTTTGGTCACCACATTACAAAAAGGATGTTGAGACTTTGGAAAAAGTGCAGAAAGAAGCAACTAAGATGATTTAAAGTCCTGGAGATTAACACATATGAAGAACGGTTGGAGGATTTGGCTAGTCTAGAGAAAAGGACTAGGAGGCTCATGATGGCAATATTTCAGTATTTGAAGGGGTGCCACAAAAAAGAGGGGGTCAATTTATTTTCCAAAGCACAGGAGACAAGAAACAATGGATGGAAACTAACCAAGGAGAGGAGCAACCTGGAATTAAGGAGAAACTTCCAAATAGGGAGGACAATTAACCAGTGAAACAGCTTGCCTTCAGAAATCATGGGGGCTTCATCCCTGGAGGTTTTTAAGAAGAGTCTGGACAATCACCTGTCTGATATATTATAGGTTCTCCTGCTTGAGCAGTGGGTTGGACTAAATGACCTCCAAGGTCCCTTCCAGCTCTAAATTGATAGACTGATGGAAAACAATAGTAATTGCAGAAAAACCTGAAAGGCAAAGCAGGCGAGAAGGAAATGGGCACTTGAAGGAAGAGGTGGGTCAGGTGGGAAAGCGGGGGGGTGGGGAGAAATTGGGTGTTAGCAGGCTCTTCTCCCAAACCAAGGTGTCTCTCTCACAGAACTTAAAAGCTCAGATCAAGCCAGCATTTATCAGATGCACATCTCTGTCCTCCAATACAGTGGTGGGATTCAAATTATTTTACTACCAGTTCTGTGGCCGTGGCATGTCTTGGTGGGTATGGCTTGGTGAGCATGGCAGGGGAAGGGCACTGCAAAATCCCCATTGCTTTCTCACCCCACTAACCTGCTTTCCAGCTCCATTGTCCTGTGCAGGTACTTGGTTTCCTCTGGGTCGGCTAGTCAACCCTGAGTTACCCTCCGCTTCTTTCTTCCCCCACCCCGGTCAGTCTCCAGGCATTTACCAGTTCTCCGAACTGCTCAAAATTTCCTCTCCCGGTTCTTCAGAACTGGTCAGAACTTGCTGAATACCACCTTTGCTCCAATTACCAACTTTTGGGGGTGAATGCTGACAAAACTGGAGCCAAAAACTGAACTCACTGATATACCAGAAGTGCTGTTTTGATTTGTTTCCCACCCCCAACCCCTCGATTAGATCCCTAACTAGGATCATCCTGGGTGGGGACAGTCATGAAAAGAGGAATATTCCTCAGAGGAGGATGTTTGGAAATTGGGGGTGGAAGTAGAAATGGCCCCACCTGATGCTTCATTTTGTCCCAAAAGGATGTCCATCCAAGATATAAACATAACTTTTTGTTTGTGAAATAGGAGTAAAATAGAGCCCATTATAGTAGCTGATTTTGCCTTAAGGATTGTCATCTGTAGGGGATATTGGAGGGAGGGGGAGGGATGGGAGGAGGGAGGGAGGAGACATATGGAAGGAAGGAAGGAATATGGATAGAAGAAATAAAGAGAAAGAAGGAAGGAAGGAAGGAAAGGAAAGAAGGAAGGAAAGAGAAGGGAGGAAGAAAGGAAGGAAAGATAATAAGAATATGGAAGGAAGAAAGAAAGAAAAAGAGAAAGGATGAAAAAGAAAAAGGGAGGGAGGAAGAAAGAAAGAAAAAGAAGGGAAGGAAGGAGAAGGGAGGAAGAAAGAAAGAAAGGAAGAAAGGATAATAAGAATATGGATGGATAGAAGGAGGAAAGAAAGAAAACAATGGGCCTCCATGGGTTACGTGGTCAAAATTCAAATGCTTTGCATGTATTTATGATGGTCGCAGTGTCCTGAGATCACAGGATCCCCTTTGACAACCTTCCGACAAGAAAAGTCAATGGGGGAAGCCAAATTCACTTAACAACTGTGTGACTAACTTAACAACTGCAGTGGCTCACTTAACAACCATGGCAAGAAAGGTCATAAAATGGAGGCCAAACCTACTTAGCAACAGAAATTGTGGGCTCCATTGTGGCCATACATCGAGGACAACCTATATTGGACATCTTGAGTTTTCATTGACAGTGTTTCCTCACCCAGGGGTCGGCAACCTTAAAAACTCAAGGAGCCACAAAAGTCCTAATCGGAAGGTTACTCCGCCCCCCCGCCCCCCAGTTCAATTCTGGAGCTGATGGCAGTTGCTCCTCCTAGCACGGCATCCTTTTCCCTCTACCTGTCCTAACCAAAAGTCCTATCAATTGTGGAGCTGACCGGCAACAGGACGCCCCAGCAGAGGGAATGAAAGAGCCACATGTGGCTGTAGAGCTGCAGGTTGCTGACCCCTGTCCTAACCAAACATGCAAGACATTTTCCCCCGGCGTTCGTTACCTCATGATTTTTTGTTTTTGTCAGTGGCAGATTCTGATATATTTTTTTCCCTAGTTTGTTTTCCCTTCTTTGATTTATCACATATAGACTGGGTGAAATCAGGCTCAATAGCAGGAACTGTGAGAGGGATCTTGGAGTCTTAGTGGACAACCAGCTAAATAGGAGCCAGCTGTGTGCAGCAGCAGACAAAAAAGCCATTGCAGTCCGAAGCTGCATGAACAGAGGGATACAATCCAGATCAAGGGAGGTACTAGGCCTTAGAAAGACCACACCTAGAGTCCTGCATCCAGTTTTGGTCACCACATTATAAAAAAGATATTGAGACTGTAGAAAAAGTACAGAGAAGAGCAACCAGGATGATGAGGGAACTGGAAACTAAAACGTACGATGAACGGTTGCAGGAACTGGGCCTGGCTAGTCTACTGAAGAGAAGGACCAGGGGAGACATGACACCAGTCTTCCAATATTGGAGGGGCTGCCACAGAGAGGATGAAGGGGTCAAGCTATCTTCCAAAGCACCTGAAGGCCAGACAAGGAATAATGGATGGAAACTGAACAAGGAGAGATTCAACCTAGAAATCAAGAGAAACTTTCTGACAGTGAGAACCATCAACCAATGGAACAGAAGTTGCCTTTGGAGGTTGTGGGAGCTTCATCACCTGAGACTTTCAAGAAGAGACTGGACTGCCTTCTGCAAGAAATGGTGTAAGGTCTCCTGCTTGGGCGGGGGGTTGGACTAGCTGACCTACAAGGTCCCTTCCAACTCTGATTATCTGTTATCTTTTTATCGTCTGGCATGCTCGCCGGAAATGACTAGCACGTATGTGAGAGGTGATCCTTTAGGAAATTACGAACGAACGTTAAAACAGAGCTTCCTGCAATCCTGGCTACATCACTGTTTATGACGAGGATGAGCTGAGGGTTGTCACCCATCGGAATTCGAACGTGGTTGTTTTCATTTGCCCTCCTCAACCCTTTTTTCCTCTCCTGCTGTGTCTTTTTCAATTGCTCGCTTCAGGGGAAGGCAAGGAACGCCTCTTCCTCACCGGTTTCTTAACAAAAGACGCTCCTGAGAATTTGCTTGAAATGGTCCAATTTCAAGATGTTTGGAAGCCTTTCAAAAATGCCTCCGGTTGCATTTTTGGTGTTTTTAGCGTCTCAGGGAAATCCGGCTGCCTGCTTGCCACCACAACCCCGTGGGGTGCTTCACACAGTCTCTCTCTCTCTCTCTCTCTCTCCAACTAGCGGGGGTGTGAGTGTGTGTAAAGGATCGGTAATGGGTGTATGTTTGCGTACATAATTTCCTCAGTGGGTTTGAATTGCTGTCTTCAAAATTATATTAGATTGCAAGAACCAAGATGTCGAGACTTGCTGGAGGATAATCAAAGAGAAAGAGAAATAAAATTCTCCTCCCCCTCCCAATTCAGGAAAGAAGAGATTGGGAATCTGCACAAAGAGAATTCAGCGCGGGGGAAAAAAAACCCAGGGAAAGGGAACAAAGTACAGGCAGTCCTCGACTTACAATGGTTCATTTTGTGACTGAAGTTACAATGAAAAAAAGGGACTTATGGACATTTTTCCCTTACACTTGTAACCGTTGCAGCATCCCCCATGATGACGTGATCGAAATTCAGGCGCTTGGCAACCGGCTCTTATTTATTATGGTTGAAGACATTCCCGCTGCCTCCGAATTGTGCAATTGCTCCTTTTAATTTGGTTTTAATCTGTCTCTTTTTTTTTTTTTTGCTTTCTTTATCCCTATGCTTTACTTTATTTCTTTGTATCTTGCCTTTATTAAGTTTACAAATAACTGAAGGCAGTGAGTATGTCTGGCACACCTTCCTCTTTGTATTTTCCCCTCAACAGCAATTCTTTGGAGTGGATAGCACTGGGAAAGAGGGACTGGCCTGAAGTCACCCAACTGGCTTTCATGCCTAAGGTGGACTAGAACTCACTGTCTCCTGGTGATTGGCCCAATATTACCCAGGTGGCTTTATTTGATTCATTTATTTATTTGATTTGTCAATCGCTTACAAGATAATAGGCATAAGTATAAACATGAGTAAGAATACAGGAAATAGGCACAGATAAATGGGGACAATAGGACAGGGACGGGAGGCACTATGGTGCACTTATGCACGCCCTTTACAGACTTCTTAGGAATGGAGTTAAGTCAATAGTAGATAGTTTGAGGTTAAAGGAGTGGGGGTTAGAGGATGTAACAAGAGAGTCAGGTAGTGCATTCCAGGCATTGACCACTCTGTTGCTGAAGTCGTGCTTTCTGCAGTTGAGTTTGGAGTGGGTTACCTTGAATTTGTATCTGTTGTGTGTTCTTGTATTGTTGTGGTTGAAGCTGAAGTAGTCATTGACCAGTAGGACATTGTAGCAGATAAGTTTGTATAGTATGCTAAAGTCCAACTGTAGGTGGTGTAGCTCAAGGTTGTCAAAGCCCAAAATTTCAAGCCTGGTGATATTGGGCATTCTGTTGTGAGCAGAGTAGTGTAGTACTCTTCTCGTGAAATACTTCTGGATTCATGCCTAAGGTGGAATTAGAACTCCCCCTGTCCTGGTGATCGGCCGAAGGTCATCCAGTCACCGTTCATGCTTAAGGTGGGACTAGAACTCACTGTCTCCTGGAAATTGGCCCAAAGTCACCAAGCCAGCTTTCATGCCTAACACGGGACTAGAACTCATTGCCTTTTGTGATTGGCCTAAAGTCATCCAGTTGCCTTTCATGACTAAGATAGACTAGAACTCTCCTGACTTGCTCAAAGTCACCCTGTTGGCCTTCATGTCTAAGGTGGCACTAGAACTCATAATCTCTTGGTAATTGGCCCAACATCAGCCAGCCAGTTTTCATTCCTAGGGTGGCACTAGAACTCACCATCTCCTGCTTTGTAGCCTGATGCCTTAACCATTAAACCAACTCTATGTAACTATCATTTTGCTGTTTTCTCGGTATTTTTGCCCACAGGCACGTACCATGTGTGGTGGGCGGTATAGATAAATAAATAAATAAATCAAAGCATATGCCCACCTTGGTCTCACCTAGACTTGCTCAAGATGGTTAGCATGCAAAGCCAGTCCCCAAAACCAAACACCAGTAGCTTCTCAGGATAAAAATGATGGATAATTAAACCTTAAAGCACTCGTCGAATACAGACGCCGTGGCAGAGGTCAGGCTGGGTCCAGCTTCACCATTTATACGAGCTTCAAGATCAGGCACGAAACAAATGGACTTCTGCATAATTAAGCCATCCACCAAAGAGATTAAGAAGAAAAAGAGAAAAGAGACCCAGTTGGGGAAAAAGGAAAGTGATTTAAAATGTGCATTAAAATAAGAGAGTGCTTGACAGGGTCCCTGATGCCAAAAGTGAGAAGATTAAATAGTTAGAATTTGGGCAGTGTTACGAGGAAGTCTTGTTTCCGATGGGGATATTGAGGGTGGGGAAGAAAAAAGTTCTTTTAGCCTGAAAATCAAAGCAGAATATGACTTCTTCGTATTGGAGTGCTTTGTGGTCTTTTGCTGAAGCCAACTGAGTACAAGAATTCATTTTGATTTCCCTTTTATTTATTTAGAGTTGACAAAATTTCATACGATTCAACAGACGGGCAAGGCTGAGCTTTTATGTGCTTTTTAAAGGAGCTGGCTTTGCGGGCTGAAACACTGGGTGTGAAATTTTGGCTGATGGCAATGAAAGAGATGAAACCGCTCTTACAAACAGACCTGGCAGCTGTGGGAAACAGTGAGCAACTCGTACTGGGGTGATCAGGAGAGAATTAAAATAATAATAACAATAGAGCAGGGGTGGGCTTTGAAAAATTTAGCAACCGGTTCTCTGCCTGGTTGCTGGGTAGGCATGGCCATGGTGGGCATGTTCTAGTCCCATGATGGCAAGCCTATGGCACGTGTGCCACAGGTGGCACACAAAGCCATTTGTGCTGGCACGCGAGCTGCAGGCAAACTTACTTCACTGTGCATGCGTGCGCCTCCCAGCTGATTTTCGGCATCCCAGAGGCTTGAGGACAGCTTCTGCAGCCTTTGGAGGCTGAAAAATAGGCCCGTTTCATCACTTCCTGTAATACTGAAAGTGACGAAATGGGCCTATTTTTCAGCCTCCAAAGGCTGCAGAAGCTGTCCTCAAGCCTCTGGGAGGCCAAAAAGGGCCTCAAATGGGCTGAAAATCATCTGGGAGGCGCAGTGCAGGTAAGGGCGTGGTGATGGGAGGGAAGTTTGCGGGCATGTGCAGGGGACATGGGGGGATGCGTATATTGCCCTCTGGGTGCTGGCACGTGAGCATGTGAGCACCTGTACCAGTGGTGGGATTCAAATATTTTTACTACCGGTTCTGTGGCATGGCTTGGTGGTTGTGGCTTGGCTTGGTGGGCATGGCTTGGTGGGCATGGCAGAGGAAGAATCCTGCAAAATCCCCATTCCCTCCCCACTCCAGGGGGAAGATTACTGCAAAATCCCCATTCCCTCCCCATACTAACCTGCTTTTCAGCTCTGTTCTCCTATGCAGGGCAACAAAAGAAGTCCCAGCTGATCAGCTGGGACTCCGGAGGCAGAGAATAGATGGGGGCGGGGCCAGTCAGAGGTGGGATTCCAAACTACTCAATATTTCCGCTACCGGTTTTCCCGAACTGGTTAGATCCTGTACCATTTTTGGCACAGGAGCCACTAGTCTAGTCGGCCTCCTGCATCATGGTGTGGGGGAGTCATTTTCACCCTCCCCAGGCTCTGGAGGCTTTTCTCGAGCCTCTGGGAAAACAAAAATGACCTCCCCGGGCTCCGGAGGCTGGAAACGGGCCTGTTTCAGGCCTTCCAGGACTTCTGAGGGGGCTGTTTTTTGCCCTCCCCAAGCCTCCATGCGGGTCCTACACTTAGCTGAGATCCCAAATGGGCCACGTGGAGACTCCTGAGAGGGGCGGAGCAGGATGGGTGGGGCCAGCCAGTAGTTGCAATTTCTGGTTCAGCGAACTAGATGTAAAATTAGCATCCGATTCACCCAAACCGGTGCAAACCGGTAGCAGCCCACCCTGGAATAGAGGGTTTAGTGGTTAAAGTATATAAAGTATATGGCATATAAAATCATACATTGCAATGTCCTACCTGTCAATGAATACTTCAGCTTCAACCATAACAACACAAGTGTAAACAATAGATACAAACTCAAGGTTAATCGCACCAAACTTGACTGAAGACATACGACTTCAGCAACAGAGTGGTCAATATTTGGAATATTCTACCTGACTCTGTGATATCTTCCCCAAACCCCAAAAACTTTAACCTTAGACTGCCTACTATTGACCCCACCCCTTTCCTAAGAGGTGTGTAGGGGACGTGCATAAGTGCACCAACATGCCAACCATCCCTGTCCTATTGTTTCTTTTATTTTTTTAATTTTTCTTATATGTATCCATGTATTCATAATTATGTTTTTACTTATATCTATTATCTTGTAAGCAATTGATAAACCAAATAAAATAAAATAAAAATAAAGCACCAGGCTAGAAACCAGGAGATGCTACTGGGAAAAAGGTTAGAAGGCATCCCACGTGGATGGGAAAAGGTGCTGTCGCTGGGGTGGAGGGGTGCTGTGAGTGTGATTTTATTATATTAATGTATTATATGATTCTTCTTTTATTAGTTTTATTGTTTTTAACATGAGGTTTTATATTCTGTAAACCATTTTGAGTCACCATGTACGAATAGGCGGCAACGTAGATTCTCCAAATAAATAACATAAAAATATGCAGACTCATACTTATGACGGCCGCAGTGTCCTGGGGTCACGTGATCCCCTTTTGTGACCTTCTGATGAGCAAAATCCATGGGGAATCTGGATTCACTTTACGACCAGGTGACTCACTTATCCACAGCAGTGATTCACTTAACAACCGGGGTGAGAAAGGTCATAAAATGGGGCAAAACTCACTCAGCTACTCTCTTGCTTAGCCACAGAAATGTTGGTCGCAAGTCGAGGACTGCTTGGAACACTCTGTAAACAGTCCCAATGATGTTATCGAACAAAAATGATAACAATCTTTCCCTGAATCAAACTCATTAACTTGAAAATACAGACAATCCCCGATTTACGACAGTTCCTTTAGTGACCATTCAAAGTTTCAATGGCACTGCAAAAGGGGACTTAGGACAGTTTTTCACAATTACAACCTTACCAGCATCTCCACAATGGTGTGATGGAAATTCAGCTGCTCGGTCACTGCTTCATATGTATGACTATTGCTGTGTCCCTGAAGTCACATGATCCCCTTTGGTGACCCTCTGACAAGCGAATTCAATGGGATAGCCAGTATTCCCTTTGCAGTTGATCAACCACAGCGATTCACTGAACAACGGTGGCAAGAAAGGTCATAAAATGGGGGCACACCTCGCTCAACAAAACGTCTCACTTAGCAACAGAATTGTTTTGTGCTCAATTGTGGTTGTAAGACGACTATCTGCAGAAGCTCTGGATTATTAGATAAAATCCTTGGAGGATGAGGTTGAAATTGTGTCTTGAGCAGGGGTGGGCTTCGAAAATGTTAACAGTTGCTGGGTAAGTGTGGCCATGGTGGGCATGTCAACTCATAAAATATTTCTATGGTCTTTTTAGAGCTGCCAACAGAAAGGGAGGGAGAGCAGTGCGGCAGCTTGGAAATCAAAAGTGCATTCCATAAATAATTTTCCAAAGATAGTAACTAGGTGACCGAAGTTCCTGCCGTGCAAATATCTAACTGGAGAGCATGATTGATGACTTTGGGCTATGGATGTGTCCCATTGGAGAATATGAATTAGGATACACCCGGGGGTGGGGGGAGAGGGAAAACTAGGGTGACAGTGAATTATGTGTCTCAGAGTTGGCTACATTATAGGCAGTGCCTGTAATTTACTCCCAATATTTACTCCCAATAAATCCTTTTGGAGTTTTGGAAGTTTGGCTCGAGACTCATGATTTAATTGGGGGTAACTGACAGGGCCTCCTAGTCGGCCTCCTGCACCACAGCTGGGGGGGGGTGTTTTTGCCTTCCCCGGGCTCCTGAGGCTTCCCTCAAGCTTCCAGGAGGGCAAAAACAGCCTCCCCGGGCTCTGGAGGCTCTCTGAAAGCCGGAAACAGGCCCATTTCTGGCCTTCCTGAACTTCCCACAGGCCCGTTTTTCACCTTCCCTGAGCCTCTGTGAGGAACCTGCACTTAACTGCATCCAAAATGGGCCACGTGGGGACACCTGGGAGGTGTGGTCTGGGCGAGGCCAGCCAGGAGTGAAATTTGGGATGGTCTCTGAACTGCGCAGAACCTCAGCTAGGAGCTCTTCTGAACCCCTACGAACCCCCAGCAGCCCACCTCTAGTTTCGAGCGGTCGGATATATTCCAGGGGCTCTGTTTTTTGTTTTGTTTTTAATGGATGACAAATGCGTGGCTATCAAACACCATATGTGCAAAATTCCTTCTTCATTTTTCCCCCTCCTTGTTCTTCCCCCCTGCACATTACGTGCTTGGGTGTATTAATCACATCCGTTTTGGAATGACAGGCCTCATTTTTCGAGTGACAGAGAGAGAGATATAATACGCCCCCCTGTCGAGCTGAAATCTTGAGGAGAGGCGAGATCTATATATTTGCTTAGCAACAATGGGGGGGGGGAGTAATTTGTCACTGTCTTCNCTTAGCAACAATGGGGGGGGGGAGTAATTTGTCACTGTCTTCCCCTGGGACGGTGTGTTGGCTTCTCCAGACCTGGGGTCTCATGCAAGTTTTTGATTCTGGGACAGCCCTTGATTGAGTGACTGACTGACTGATTGATTGATTGATTGATTGACTGATGGTCTATGGAAATTTTCTATGGTCTGGGTCATAATTGTCCCAAAGTGCTTTTTCAAAAGGCAACTGGACTTTGGGGTTTTTTTTTCCTTGAAAATGTTTCGTTTCTTATCCAAGAACTGAAGAAGCTTCCTAGATGAGAAGTGAAACCTCTTCAAGGAAAAACAAAGGAAGTCCAGTTGCCTTTTGGGGAAAAAAATAACTGATCACAAATTTGGGACATTGCTCCACATCTAGAAGGGCTTGAAAAAGTTTAGGAATAACATATTTTAATTGTGGGATGATCAAATTTAAGAAGATGTTTTGCTTCTCATCTAAGAAGCTTCTTGGGTTCTGAAGAGAGAAGTCTGACTGAACAAGGCACTGTTTCATTGACTGGCTGTCCTATGTTCCAATAATAGAATAATAGAGTTGGAAGGGACCTTGGTCCTCAGAGATCTTCTAGTCCAATCCTTTGCTCAAGCAGAAGACCCTACATCATTCCGGACAGGCCTGGCAAGTCTAGGGAAGAGAAGGACCAGGGGAGACAGGGGAGCAGTCTTCCCATATTGGAGGGGCTGCCACAGAGAGGAGGAGGGGGTCAAGCTATTTTCCAAAGCACACGAAGGCCAGACAAGGAATAATGGATGGAAACTGAATAAGGAGAGATTCAACCTGGAAATAAGAAGAAAATTTCTGACAATGAGGAAAATCCACCCATAGAACAAAAGTTTCCTTCAGAAGTTGTGGGAAGCTTTCAAGAAGAGACTGGACTGCCATCTGTCAGAAATGGTGTAGGGCCTCCTGCTTGAACAGGGGATTGGATTAAATGACCTACAAGGTCCCTTCCAATTCTGTTAAAATCTTTTCTTAAAACCCTCCAGTGATAGAGCACTCACAATTTCTGGTGGCAAGTTGTTCCACTGGTTTATTGTTCGCACTGTCAGGAAATGTCTCCTTAGTTCTAGGTTGCTTCTCTCCTCCATTAGTTTCCATCCATCGCTTCTTGTCCTGTCTTCTTTGTAAAATCAGTCCAGTCAGCCTGGAGACTGAAACAGATGCAGGATTTGGGGTTGGCTCGTCTAGAGAAAAGAAGGACTGGATGGGAGGTGGACATGATAGTAGCATTCTTGTGTTTGAGAGGCTGCCACAAAGAGGAGGGGGTCAATTTATTTTTTCAAAGCACCAGAGAGCAGGAAAGAAGCAATGGATGGAAACTAACCAAGGAGAGAAGCAACCTGGAATTAAGAAGAAACTTCCTAACAGTGAGGACAATTAACCAGTGGAACTGCTAGCCACCAGAAGTTGTAGGTGCCTCACCACTGGAACTTTTACAGAAGAGGTTGGACAGCAATTTGTCTGAAATGGTATAGGGTTTCCTGCCTGAGAAGGGGGTTGGACTAGAAGACCTCCCAGGTCCCTTCCAGATCTATTCTGATTCCGATTTCAAGGGATTAGGAAGATCTGGGGGTGCTATGAAGGGACTGGGGAGCCCCCTGCTTTTTCCTTGCCTCTTGTCCTCCCCAAGTGGCGATCTTTCTCCAACAGCTGGCGAGTGCATGAAACTCAATCACATATTGTCCGTTCAGTGGCTGCCATGGCAACCCAGCCAGAAATTGATGGCAACGACAGGGAGAAAGGAACTTGATATGCTGCTCAGAAGAAAAAACAGGAAGGGAAAGAGATCAAGAAATAAAAATAAGAGTGTAACTGAGTTGGGAGGGATCTCAGAGGTCCTCTAGTCCAACCCCCTGCCTTGGAAGGAAACCCTACACCACTTCAGACAAATGGTTCTCCAATCTCTTCTTAACAACTTCCAGTGTTGGAGCATTCACAACTTCTGTAGGAAAGCCTTTCCATGGATTAATTGTTTTCCCTGTCAGGAAATTTCTCCTTCGTTCTAGGTTGCTTCTCTCCTGGTTAGTTAGTTTCCATCCATTGCTTTTCCCATCCATGCTAAATATCCTACGCAGAGGCCCAACACCCAGCCAGCAGCTGTTTGGAATTCAATAAGGACCCTCTGAATTCAAGGTGGGGTGGGATTGGACAAAGAGCAAAATTCCCAAAGAAATCCCCAAATTCATTTATTGCAAAATCCCCCAAATCAGTAAAGAACATTGAAAAGAAAAAAAGGTCTAAATTAAGCCCAATGAAAAGGAAGATAGTCCTTGACGTACGACGGTTTGTTTAGTGACCGTTTGAAGTTGCAATGGCACCAGGAGCGGGCTTCAAAAATGTTAGCAAAGCTTTCTCTGCCCGGTTGCTGGCTGGGCGTGGCCATGGTGGGCGTGGCCTAGTCAGCCTCCTGCACCGCGGAGGGAGGCGTTTTTGCCCTCCCCAGGCTCTGGAGGCTTTCCTCGACTCTCCGGGAGGGCAAAAACAGCCTCTCCCGGGCTCCGGAGGCTCTGTGGAATCTGGAAACAGGCCCATTTCCGGCCTTTCCAAACTCCCGGGAGGCCCATTTTTCACCCTCCCCAAGCCTCTGTGCAGGCCCAAGCAGCCCAGCCCTGAACGGCAGTGAAAAATGTGACATAGGGCTGTTTTTCACACTTATAACTGTCGCAGCCTCCCCATGATCATGTGATCAAAATTGAGACGCTTGGCAACCGGTTCTTGTTTACGATGGTTGCCGTGTCCCCCGGGGTCATGTGATCTCCTTTCGCGACTGCCTGACAATGGGGATGCCAGTTTCACTTAACAACTGTGTTCCTTACTTAAGAATGGCAGCGATTCATTTAACAACCGTGGTGGGAAAGGTCATAAAATAGGGCAAAATTAACTTAATAAACTTCTCACTTAGCAACAAAAACTGTTGGGCTCCATTGTGGTTGTAAGAAGAGGACTACCTACCAGTATTCATTAGAATAGGAACGGGTTGAGAGAGGGCTGGGAGGGTGGGGTAAGGCAGGGTCCGTTCACTTTGGGAAAATGAAAAATTGTACGGATAAGAGTGTTTGTGTTATGCACTAAATCTTGTGTACCACCGTTGACTTATCTGTTTCATCTCAGCTCCTCTCCACACTGGAAGGGTAAATGATTTATTCAATTTGTCATGGCTATTTTTCCTCATGCCCATCTGAGACAACAACCTGAAACAGCATTGTTTTGTTTTTTTTCTATGGCTGTCGTAGAAAACAGGTGTTTGTACAAGGAAAACGCAAGGGTCGGCTACAACGCCGGTGTGTTTGTGACGGGGAAAACCCCATGCGTCTCCATGAGATCAATCGATGTCGATGGTACAGAAGTGGAAAATCTGGGCCATGAAGCCATCAAAAAGCTCTGCGTCAGCCTCGGAAGCCATTTCGTACTCAGAAACTCCGAGGCTGCCACATTCGGTGCCTGGGAATTTGGGAGGGGGGGATTTCATCGTGAGTTAGAAGATTAGACACAACAACATTTTTTCTCGGTGTCAAGGACATGTTGCCCTGCACCTGGAGGGAAGTGTCTGGAGGAATATCTACAGTTGGGACAATGATTTGATTGAGCCATGTGATGGGTGCAGGGCAGAGGTGGTATTCAGCAGATTCTGATCAATCCTGGAGAACTGGTAGTGGAAATTTGGAGTAGTTTGGAGAACCGGCAAATCCCACCTCTGACTGGCCCCACCAATCCCATCTATTCTCTCCCTCCCATTGAGTCCCAGCTGATTGGCTGGGTCTTCTTTGGTTGCCCTGCACAGGAGAGCAGAGCTGGAAAGCAGGTTAGAGGGGTGGGGAGGGAATGGGGATTNGCTGGGTCTTCTTTGGTTGCCCTGCACAGGAGAGCAGAGCTGGAAAGCAGGTTAGAGGGGTGGGGAGGGAATGGGGATTTTGCAGTGTCCTTCCCCTGCCACGCCCACCAAGCCATGCCAACCAAGCCACACCCACAGAACTAGTAGTAAACATTTTTGAATCCCACCATTGGTGCAGGGAATGGATCTTTGATTTTACTTTTGGGAAGGGAAAACCCGGGACTTTCAGATTTGGGTTTTCCCAGATGTGCCAATATGCCAACTCTAATAAAGTGGAACTTTGAGGAAATGCTCGTCTTGGAGTTTATTGGGTTGGAGTTGGTAGTTGGAACGCTGACTTTCTGCTCCTTAAGTTGGGATGGAGATGGGCGTCTTAGGAAACCTTGCACTGTCCCGTTTTTTCTCTCTTCTTGCCAGCAAAGGAAACAAGAAATGTCTCTAAAACAATTGTAAATATCACACATTTGGCTCTTGGTGATGCTGGTGCCATTAGAGGGCAAATGGGTTGGGGCTGGCATTGTAACATGTCTGTGTTTGGCATCATTAATTAGATGGTGAGCTGCTGTAATTTCTTTCTTTCTTTCTTTCTTTCTTTCTTTCTTTCTTTCTTTCTTTCTTTCTTTCTTTCCTTCCTTCCTTCTTTCTTTCTTTCTTTCCTTCTTTCCCTTCCTCACTCCTTCCCTTCTTGCCTGCCTGCCTGCTTCCTTGCTTCCCTGCTTCCTCCCTCCCTCCCTCCCTTGTTCTGTTCTTTTCTGATTGCCTATTTGATCTGCTTATGGCATCTCCTCCATCATGATTGCCAATCAAAGCATAATTAATTAAGATAGATAGATAAGAGGTAGATACATAGATAGGTATTTAGTGATAGACAATAGATATATAAATCGATGATACATACATAATGGATAATAGAGAGGTAAATGGATGGTGGATGGATGGAGAAAAAGATAATAGTAGACATAGAAAAAGAGATAAAGGACAGAATGATAAAAAGGTAGAGAAATAGTGTTCTGTATGCAAATAACCGGCTTCAAATAATGCATTCCCATTGGCTACTAAGAACGATAAGGGATTGGTTCCTTTTGAACCAATCCCTGCAGCCGCGGAAGGCGGCAAAATTAAACAACTGTCATTGGCTGCAAGCCGGCCGGGCCAAAAGATATAAAAAAGACCGGCGCGGCTTGAGCCAATGTTCCTTTTTCTACATCCTGACTTAAATAAAGACTTTTGCTGTTGGAACCCGGTCTACCTCGCATTTTTCCGGACAAAACACTGGCACGAGGATGGGATTGTCCTAAACGCGAGACCGAGCACGCGGTGAGAGAAAATTCCAGACGAAAACGAACATGGCTGGGAACAACGCACCGCCCGCACCTTTTAATCCCAACGAGGAAGACTGGGACTCGTATGCAGACCGCTTCCAGATGTACCTGGAGAGCAACGAGAGAAGACATCTCCGAACAACGCAAAAGAGGCCGTTTTTCTAACGCACTGCGGATCCGCCATTTTTCAAGATGCAAAAAGCTCCTGGCGAAACCCCGAGACGTTAAGCAGCTAACCTGCGTCCGAACTCCAGAAACTACTGAAAACGCACTACGCACCAACGGTGTCAAACCTCATAAGACGCGACACGAATTTGCTACGGGTGAAGACCAAAAGAAGTGAAGACGTAGCCGACTTCGTGCCGCACTCCGACACAAGCTCTAGGGCGGAGAAGTGGAATTCTCAAACCCTCGACGGAGGCTACCTGAGGACCAGTAATCTTGGGCTAAGCGATCAGCGCACAAGAGTAAGCTCTGGACAAGCCGAAATAACCCTGTTTGAGGCCATCGCGAGAACACAGCCGCGAGAAGCGCGAAAAGTCGGCCCGTTACCATGAGACCAGATGAACACGGAGCAGGACGAACAAACCCAGGCCACGAGAAGGAAACAAATTCCGTTACCACGCCACCACGAAGACTATGGGGAGACGTCGAGTCAGGATCGACGGAGACGACGAGTCTCCCGCACGCATGCACGGCAAGAGAGAGATGCGCCGAAAAGAAACTTTTTGGCGCGGAATTGCCCGCTGGCTGCGGTGAGGAAGCACACCCGAGAGCGGAATGGCAGTTTCTCGATGCCATCGTGCAGGAAGTTGCAAGAAACGACGAGGGCACATCGAGAAAGTCGCTAGGAACAGAAAACTACAGCCGGACGAGACGCGCCAATCCCCCACACGAGCCGAGCCCGGCGAGCGCGAGAGGAACAGTGGCGCGAAACAAGCAAACGCGCCAAACAGAGCAGAATACACATGCAAACTGTTGTACCAATAAGGAGCCTGCTAGACGGAAAGCGGAAAAGAAGTCAACGTAACAGTGAAAATTGAAGGAAAACCCTCGAAATGGAGGTGGACTCGGATCCTCCTGTCTATGTCTCGTGGAACCACCATAAAGCAACTAGTCCCTGGCAGCGACCGACGAGAAACTAAAAAGCAGGTGGCTAACACTCAAGAGACTACCAGGGAAAACCGAATCCCGGTAGTTGGGCATGGCGCCAATTCAAACGTACGTTAAGCAGCACGTCGAGGATACTTGCCGGCTGACATAGTCACCGAAGGACAGGCCGCAGTCTCCTGGGCATCGAATGGTTCGCGCCTTGGGACATCGGGAATGGACCGGATAGACATCGATGTGAGCACAAACCATACTGGGGAGGAAAAGACCCTAATGCGGGAATCCAGACGTGGTTCGACGGCTCATTGGGCAAGTTACCGGGGAAAAACCCTATCTCGTTCAAGTCTAGACCCACAAGTGAGCCCCTAAAAGACTAAAAGGCCCGCGCAGATGTTCCGTTTGCCTAAAAGCAAAAATTCGAGGAACAGCTAAATGAAATTAGGTTTAAGCCCAGGGGGTGCCTAGGCCTGCTAGACCATGCCAAATGGGAAAACGCCGAGTAGTCACACGATTAAGCCGATGGTCAATCGAATCTGTGGTGACTACAAGGCACCCTGAACACGCACTACAACAAGCGTCATACCTCGTGCCAGTAGTCAGCACTTGCTACGATTCCCTGGGGTGGGAGAGAAAAATTTTCGCCCAAACTCGACCTGCGCACAAGCATACCAACAACTCCCAGTAGACCCCGAAACAGCGGAGGCACAGACTATAGTTACACACAAAGGGCATTCAGATGCAAGAGACTCCCAATTTGACTCAGATGGACACCAGACGTTTTCCCAAAGCCTCATGGAACGCCTCCCTAAAACGGCAATCTACAAGGATCGTACCGTACTTCGACACGTAGTCCTAATCTCAGCAAAAAACGAAAAACCAACTTAAACAGACACTTAAAAGTGTACTTAACCAAATTAGGGAAGCGGACTAAAAGTAAAGAAAAGAAAAGTGCTGCCTGCGCCTTAAAAAGAGCGTCGAATATCCTGGCTATTTAATAGACGGAGAGGCGTAGTACACCCCCACCGAAAGAAAAACAAAGCCTTATTAAATAACGCACCAGAGCCAAAGAACAAAAGCGAGTTACAGGCATTCTTTGCGTCTAAGAACACTTTTACAACGGTTTATTCCTACAAATAAGGCCACAATAGCAGAACCGCTTTACACCGTTAACTGGACAAAAAAGCAAATTTGGACTTGGGGGCACAAAGAAAGAAAAGCCTTTCAAACAAATAAAAGATTTCTAACCTCGACATACCTGTTCTCATCCAATTCAGCGCGACACCTTACCACTGAGAGGACCTGCCCGACGCATCACCGTTTGGAGTCGGAGCAATCCTGAGCCACCAAGCCTTCCAGACGGAAGAGAGTGCGACCCGTCCCATGAACTACTCAAAAACTCTGTCAAAAGCCGAGGCGGAACTACAGCCAACTGCGACAGCAGAGGCCCTAGCGAATTGTCTCGCTGGTAAAACGTTTGGCATGAATACCTGTCACGGGCGGCTGTTTCAAATTGTCACAGGACACAAAACCAACTACTTGGAATTTTGGCGTGGGAAAACAAACCCACACCAAACATCCTGTCCCCCAGAATGACTATCAGGGCGGCGTGGTCGATTCCTAGCAGCTTACTCATACAACCTAATACACCGGCCAGCGAAACCAAATTTCCCTGCGGACGCTTTAAAAGCAGAGCACCATTGCAGCACGCGAAGTAAGACTCCTGGCACCAACGATGACCCCCTACAAATAGAGACATGCCGCCGATCTACCAATCTCCCTTTGCGAACGAATGTCGCCAGAGCACACGGCAATAAGACCACATTGACCGCGCCCGAATACTTAACTGCGGTAGGTTTAGAGGCTGCGGAAAATCAAAAAACTTGAGACTTTTAAACCTTTCCGATCCAGGACAAACCGAAACTATCTATAGAGAAGTGATTGTCTACTGTGTGTGAGCGGGTAGTCATCCCAAAACAAATTACAACAAGGTTCTGAAGCATGTTGCATGAGCACCCGGGAGTTGTATAAATGAAAGAAAAGCCTTTGCAAGGAGCTATGTCTTGGTGGGCCTGGGGCATTGATAAGGACATTGGAATATTGCGTAACCTCGCTGCACCAAAATGCCAGAGAGCCAGACCAGCTCCCCAAGCACCTAAAGGACTGGGAAATTACCAAGGGCCCCCTGGTCGCGGATCCATATCGACTCGCAGGCCCCACTAAGGGAACACGTTCTGATTGCGATTGGACGCATACTCAAATTGCTGTAGAGAGCGTAAAAATCATTGCCATCCAATGCGACGACAGAAATGCGTTAATAAGGGAATTAGACAACATGTTTGCAAACCCACGGCCTGCAGACGTACTAGTGTCCGATAACGGACCTCAACTACCAGCCTATCCATTCGAACAATTACCTAGCCTCCCTAGTATAAGACATGCCCTCACAGCGGGCCGGCTCATCCGGCGGCAAACGAAGTTGGCTGATAAGAATGCGTCAGTGTTTTACCAAGGAGGCTAGAACGAATGGACAAGTGGGGACATCCAAAGCAAAATAACAGGGACTCGCAATAAACTACCCGCACAACAAAAACAACCCGGTAAACCAGAACCAAAACTACTGGATGCGGGAGGAAACTCAGATCGCAGCTAGCATCGGCTACACCCAAACTCACACCAGAAAACCCCCCTGACTCCCCACACGGACTCAGGAGTTTTAAAATTGGCGAGCCTCGGATACGCCAAAATTTTACGGACCACCATTGGTCGGTTACCGGGACAAATCACAGACCTAACAGCCCCAAGCCATACCGAGTTAACGGTAAGATCGATGCAGGATGGAAGCGCACATTGGACCAGCTCCGTCCGAAACTTAGAAAGGAGCGATGAAACACAACCAAACAACGACAAAAGAGAGGAATTTCAAACCAAAGAGGGGGGGAAACACGAAAAAATAAATAAAGAACCGTTTTAAAACAACGCCGATATAACAAACAAATCAAAAGAGCAAATGAAAAGACTCTCACTGTTTGGAGAAATTGCATGAAGAATACACTGAAGGAGCCAGCCAAGCCGGCTCAACCTGCCGGAAGAACGGGAGGGAGCGGCGAAGCCGCGGCCCAAGCATCAGCGGCGGCATGATGCAGGCCTCACCCCTTCCAGACCGTTCCAGAGAGAAGCGCAGAGGGAAACAGCAACACCCTCCGAACCGGTCGAAGACACGCGAACAAATGGAACCGCCGCAGGTCAGTCGAGCCCGAAGAAGGCCCCGCCTACTTGCTGAGACTACGTCACGACGTAAGACTGAACCAAGAGGTGAGGGTGTTCTGTATGCAAATAACCGGCTTCAAATAATGCATTCCCATTGGCTACTAAGAACGATAAGGGATGGTTCCTTTTGAACCAATCCCTGCAGCCGGCGGGAAGGCGGGCAAAATTAAACTAAACTGTCATTGGCTGCAAAGCCGGCCGGGCATAAGATATAAAAAGACCGGCGGCGGCTTGACCAATGTTTCCTTTTCTACATCCTGACTTAAATAAGACCTTTGCTGTTGGAACCGGTCTACCTCGCGTTTTTCCGGACAAAACAATAGGTAGATAGATAAATAATAAATAGATGATGCACAGATAGAGGATAAATATAGAGATAAATTAATTAGAGATAGATAGATAGATAGATAGGATAGATAGATAGATAGATAGATAGATGATAGATAGATAGAATAGATAAAGATAATAGATATGGATGATAGATAAGATAGAAAAAAAAAATGGATGGATGGATAGAGCTAAATAAAGATGGATAGATGGATATATATATTGTGTGTGTGTGTGTGTGTTTGTGTGTGTGTGCTGTTTTAGCTTCCTTCGGGTATTATCCCATGTCATTGTAGTTCTTTAAAGTTTGTAGCAACGTGTTTCAGCAGAATCTCATCTGCCATCATCAGGCTTCTGTATGGAAGTGTGGTCTCACAGTTCCTGTTTCAAATTTGAGGCTGGTCCATTCTGTTGCTAGGAGCCTGGGTCTGTGTTCACTGGACTTGGAGTTTGAATTAATTGGTCTGTTTCGGGGTTTCTTCTGTCTGTTTGTGGCTTTGATTGGCTTGGCAACACTCTGTTCTTGTGTTGGAGGCTTTCAGTGCAGCTTGGCTCCGTGTGAAAGGACGGCTGCTCTGCCTGTGGGTGGTGTTTGAGTTGGAGGCATTCAGAGGGAGTCTGTCTGTGCTCGGTGTTTGTCTCTTGTTTTGTGGTGTGGAGATCTTTCTATTGTGAGTGCAGGCTTCCAAATGATTGACAGTCTGGTGGAATCACTCTTCTATTCATGCTTTCAGGTCTTTTTTCAATCTCTATGGCTTCTCTGATGATTCTGTGGCTGGGGTTTCTATTAGTGGCTAGGGTTTTGGTGCCATTGAAGTTGATGTTGTACCTGTGGTTTTCATGTTGTTGGAACGTAGTGAGGAGGTGTGTTCCAGCTTTTTTACTGCAGGTACTGCCAAAAAAAAAGACCCGAGAAGGAAGTCTAAATATATTATATATGTGTGCGTGTGTGGTATGTATGTCGTGTGTGTGTTGCGCGCAGCGCGCGCGCTGTTCAGTTTCCTTGCGGTATTATCCCACGTCATTGTGGTTGCTTTTAAAGTGGTATGTCAACGTTTCAGGCAGAATCTCATCTGCCATCATCAGGTTTCTGTATTGAATTCGTATGTGGGGTCAGGTTATCACAGCCGTTAGTTTTAAATTTGAGCGAGCCTACTGCTGTGCCAGGATGTTTTTTTTTTACATCCTGATTGGTGGGAGTCTTGGTCTGTGTTTATTGTTCTTGGAATTTGTGTTGATTGGTTGTTAAACCACAGACCAGACTCCAACCAATCAGATGTAAAAAAAACCCATCCTGGCACAGCAGTAGGCTCAAATTTAAACTAACGGCTGTGTTAGGCCTGACCCACATACGAACTCAATACAAGACCTGAGGATGGCTGATGAGATTCTGCCGAAATGGTGCTACAACTTTAAAAGCACAACTACAATGATGTGGGGATAATATCCGAAGGAAGCTGAACAGCATGCCGCGCGCGCACACACACACACACACACACACACACATCTATCTTTCTATCACTATCTATCTATCTATCTATCTATCTATCTATCTATCTATCTATCTATCTATCTATCTATACACACACACACATACATACGCATGCATGCACACACTCACATACATAAAGAGAGGGGGGAGAGGGAGAGAGAGACAGAGATATAGAGACAGAGATAAATATAGATAGATGGATATAAATAGATATATATAAATATATATAAATATATAAATAGATATAAATAGAGAAATGGAAGGATAGATATAGATACATATAGATGAATAGATAGATAGAGATAGATAGGTAGAGATGGATGGATAGATAGATAAATATAAATAGAGAGATGGGTAGAGATAGACAGAGGTGATAGAAAGACCTATGGATAAATAGATAGCCAGACAAATGAAGGAAGAGATGCTATAAAGGGTAAAATTGCCTTCAAGTCAAGCTGGTGACTTTTAAACATTGCAATACAGTTTCCTTGGCAACAGGATTAAGTGCCTCTCCATTCCCTTCTTCTGGGATGTTTATTCTACTTTTCAACTTGAGCTTCCAGCCCCAGGATCACCTGGTGATCCCCCACCCAACTGCTCAGCAGAGGGTAAAGTTAAGTCAAGGCAGGTTTTCAACCAGCTGGTCAGGACTTCACCCCTTCGATGGCGAATGGAGAATTCTTACTATGGTTAGGTTTCAATATTAGCCCTGGAACAGAGATTTTTTGACTTATTGGCATCTACTAACCAGGCTTAAAGGATGCGTGAGTCAATGTCTCTCAACTTTGATCACTTCAAGAGGTGTGGACTTCACCTCCCAGAATTCCCCAACCAGCCATGAGCCACTGAGTTTTGGTAAAGACCCATTTTAGTCATGAAAACTGGCTGACCAGGCATATCACCAGGAGACAGTGAGTTCTAGTCCCACCTTAGGTGTGAAAGCCATCTGAGTGATTTTGAACCAATCACTAGGAGAGAGTGAATTCTAGTCTGCCTTAGGCATGAAAGCTGTTTGAGTGCCTTTGGGTCAATTACCAGGAGACAGTGAGTTCTAGTCCCGCCTTAGGCAATTAAAGCCATATGGGTGATTTTGAACCAATCACCAGAAGAGGGTGAGTTATTTTTTTTTAATTTTTTTAAAATAAATTTTATTTACAAGAATTAAAAACATACAAATTTGAAAATACAAAACCAATTATGTATACATTCCTCTTTACCTTTGATATCGAATTTGATATATCCTGATAATCATTACTAATACTTCTCACATTTCTATTAACTATCAAATCTTAATCATTATGTAACTTGTAATACTTTACTCATCTTCTTGTTGGATTATAACTATGTATTAATTCATAATAAATAATAATATATTCATACTTTTTAAATAATAAATAATAAAATATAATGAATATAAAATGCTACTAATAAGAATGTAGAAGAAAAGAATGTTTAACACCTTTGTTATTATTGTACTTTTCATAAAGACGGTTGCATATAATTTGTTTCTAGGGTTCATTTACGTGTTTTCCCTTTACGGTCTACACAGTTGTACCATTTGTCCTATACCCTATAATAATCTGTATCCTCCTTCCCATTGATTTTGAGTGTGAGCCTCTCCAGTTGGGCACAGTCATATGTTTTTTGAATAGTAATATGTATTGGTGGTACATTTGAATTCTTCCAATTTTGTGCTAATGAAATCTGTGCCACTGTTAATAAGTGGATGGTCAGATATCTTACTTTAGGGTTATAATCCCCTTTAATCATTCCCAACAAGAACAGTTCAGGTTTCCACTCTAGCCCACACTTTATAATTTCTTCTATCCACTCTTTTATTTTTAACCAATATTTCTTTGTCTCAGGGCAGGTCCACCATAGATGGAAATNCCAAATTTCCCTTTGCGTTTCCAACAGCATGGGTTTGCTGTTGGAAATATTTTGGCCAGTCTAGAGGGTGCCAGATGCCATCTATACATCATTTTGTACAAATTCTCCTTATGTGCCACTGATTTACTTAATACGAGATTTTTTGGCCAGATTTCTTCCCGGTCATCCAGATCTATACTATGACCAAAATTTTTTTCCCAGGTTAACATAGGTCCTTTCACAATTCTCTCAGCCATTTCATTTTCTAATATATAATTATATAGTTTAGAAATCAACCCTTTCTCAGGACTTGAGAGTATTTTGTCTAAATGCATATCTTTTGCCTCAATTCCATATTCCTTTACATCTTTATTATATTTCAATTTTATTTGGAAGTATGACCAATTATCAATGACTATCCCTAGTGCTTCAAGTTCCTGTATCGTTTTAATTCTTCTCTCTTTATCTAATATTTGGTGGTACTTCAGTTTTTTACTAATATCCATCGTATTTAAGTGGAACATTGCCTCCATCATTGAAAACTACCTTGGGATTTTGGTATCGTGGTTTCTTCTAATGTCAGCCCAAATTTTAATTAGTGACTTTCAGAATACATGTTTAGTGAAGTATAGATTATTTTAGCTATTCGGGTTCCACAAAAATGTGTGCCACCCTAATTGTAAGTCGTGGCCCTCCAATTTTAGAATTTTAGAATTCTATTTTTCCTTACATTGATCCAATCTTTTATCCATACTAATGCCACCGCTTTATAATAGATCTCCCAGGCAGGGAGTCCAAATCCATTCTGCTTTTGTTATCTTGTAAATATATTTTTTTTAATTCTCATTTTTTTGTTTGCCCAAATAAATTTCATCACAATTTTATCTAATTCTTTAAACAATTTTTTTATCCAATTTTTTTATTCATTTGGATTGTTGCTATTCTGCCAATAGTGAAATTTGCATCTTATTCCAATTTTCCAAATCCTTTTCAATCTTTTTCAGTAATTGGGTATAGTTGTCCTCCTCCAGATTTAATGTTTTAGTTCTTAACCAGATGCCTAAGTATTTGATGTTATTTACAATTTATAATCCCATCTTTTCTTCCAATTTTTTTTGTTTGCTATTTGGTAAATTTTTAACTAGCATTTTAGTTTTTTCCTTCTTAATTTTTAATCCTGCTAGTTTACCGAATGTATCTGTTTCATTTAGCAAAGCTGGTCCTGAGTCTATTGGATCTTCTGTAACAAAACCCATATCATCTGCAAAGGCCTGTAATTTATACTCTTGACTTTTAATTTTGGTTCCTTTGATTTCTTTATTTGATCTAGTTCTATCCAACAAGGTTTCTAGAATTGTTATGAAAAGCAGAGATGAAAGAGGGCATCCCTGTCTGACACCCTTCCTTCTCTTTAATAATTTAGTAATTTCTCCATTTAATAATATGTTAGCCTTTTGCATAGCATAAATTGCGTTTAACATTTTTACAAAATTACCTCCAAAGTCCATCAAGGTAATCTGCTTCTTCATAAAGTCCCAATTTAAGTTATTGAAAGCCTTTTGTGCGTCCAGGAAAACCAAGACCACCTGGTTTCCTGGATGTTTTTCATAATATTCTAATATGTCTATTATTATTCTTGTGTTATATCTAATCTGCCTCGTGGGAAGAAAGCCATTTTGATGTGAATGAATTTTGCTGCTAAGTATTTTCTTTAATCTTTCCACCATTATCGCCCTAAAAATTTTATAATCTGAATTTAAAAGAGATATTGGTCTATAATTCTTTATTTGATTGGCATCTGCACCCTAGAAGAGGGTGAGTTCTAGTCCCGTGTTAGCCATCAAAGCTGACTGAGTGAACTTTGAGCCAAGTCCTCTGCCCAAGTCCTCTGCCCAACTTTGAGCCAAGTCCTCTGCCAAACCTCACAGGATTGTTGTTGTGGGAAAAATAGGATGAACAAGGGGTATTAGCTATGTTTGTTGCCTTGAGTTGTTTGTGAAAATAATAAAGGCCAAATACAAATAAATAGATAAAATAAATATTTTCTGTTTCATGAGATTGTAACTTGGTGGTTTCCTCCAGTTCTAGTTTGTGCTTGTCCCTGAATCCTATGAGAATTTCAAGCCTCAGCCTTAAAACAGAAGGCTTAAAAATACTCAAGATTGTTTACCCTATTTAGGCTATTGCCAAAGACACTTGTAATAGAACTATGGCCCTAAGAAGATTATAATCAACTTTATCTTCCAATCCTCCAGCACTTTAATCTTTGCAAATTCCACTCTGAGTCCTAAGCATCTTCAGATTTATGAGCCAAGCAGAGTTCAACTAGCTATTGGCATTTTGCATCTCCTAAACGGTCCAGTGGAGACCTTTTGCCTCTGAAAAAGAAAATTAAAAAACAAGAAGCAGCTCAAAATCTATTTCAGCAATGCAAACATCACCAGGATACCTCTGTCAAAAACAGGTGTGGTATAAATGCAGCCCAAACCACAGATTTTCGTGAATAGATTTGTTTGCAGATGATTGCAACCCAACAATATTATGATTAATCTCACCTTTGCAAGTTCTGAACTAGGCTGTTGCTCTTCCTCTTTTCATCTTGAAAAATAAATCTCCCTTATAGTAGAAATAAAGGGGAAAGATTATTATATTTTCCCATGATTTGCTACTACTTTGCAGGATATGTTATATATGGGAAAGCATTCAAAAATCAAAGAGAAGAAGGAGGAAGGGGAGGAGGAAGATGGTTGGGAGAAGGAAGGGGGAAAAGGAGAAGAAGTAAAAAGAGAGAGATGGGTAAGAGGAGGAGAGTAGAAAAATGGATGAGGGAAGGGAGAAGAGGGAAGGGAGGAGAAGGAGAAAAGAGAGAAAGGAGGAGGAGGAGGAGAAGAAGGCAGGAAGAAGAAAGGGAGGAGGAAAAGGAACAGAAGGAAAAGGAGAAAGGGAAGGAGAAGGAGAAGAAAGAGGAGGAGGGAAAGGATAGGAGGAGGAGATAAGAAGAAGGAGAAGGAGGAAGGGGAGGAAGAGAAATAAGGAGAAAGATGGGGAGGAGGAGGAGAACAATGGATGAGGAAAGGGAAGAGAGAAGAGAGAAGATGAAAAAGGAGAAAATGGAGGAGGAGGAAAATATTGGGGATGAGGAGAAGAAATGAAAGAGAAGGGAGAGAAAGAGAAGGAGAAGAAGGAAAAGGAAGAGGAGAGGAGAAAGAAGGAGAAGAGGAGGAGGAGAAGGAGGAAAAGGAGAACAATGAACAGGGGAATGGAGAAGAGGGAAGGGAGATGGAAAAGGAGAAAAGAAAAGAAGAAGGAGAGGAGGAGAAAGTTGGGGAGGAGGAAGAGGAGGAGGAAGTCACTAAATGAATGGTCAAAAGTTGAGGACTCCCTGTAAACAGCCAGCTTCTCAAGGAAAAAGATCCTAGTTCAGCTCCATTCATTTTTAATTTTTAAGGAGTTTCCTCCTTTTTGCTCCCGAGGCCCGATCCCACTGCACTTACGGATGCAAAGAGGATGTAAAACGTTAAAAAAAGCTTGCCATCCATTGGAAAACG
>BHFT01048642.1:0-26846 GCA_004320025.1 Laticauda laticaudata
AAAAAAAAAAAAAACCACGAGAGGAAAATATACATCTCTCTCACAGGAACGGAGGGGCAGCAGGTTCCGGCAGGACAAAGGCCTCCTCCTCCTGGGGTTTGCAGATCCAGCTCCCGTAGCCCATTTCTTGCAAGCCCCAAAAGAATTGCTGCTTGGCACTCTGGTAGTCAGCGGCCGACTCTTTGGCCTCCGAGTAGATGACAAATTTCTTCAGGTCTTCCCGCGCCATCTTGGTACAAAGCATCTGGAAGAGTTGGAAGAGGCTCTGCTTCGAGACACGCGAAATATCCAGCTTGGGCCTGAGGAAGGAAAAAGGCTTTCTTTATCCCAAACAATCCAAGAAAGGTAATCCCTGTTTCTTCCCTTCTGAAAATACGACCTGCCCTGAAAGTAAGTCCTAGCTTGGGTTTTTTTTAACACGTGAGCCCAATATATATTGGAAAGGAGCCTCTGTGGCAGAGTGGTGAGAGTGCAGTATTGCAAGCTACTTCTGCTAACTGCCGGCTGCCTGCAATTTGGCAGTTCGATTCCCACCTGACTCCAGGTTGACTTAGCCTCCCATCCTTCCGAGGTGGGTAAAATGAGGACATAAATTGTTGGGGGCAAAAGGTTGACTCTGTAAACTGCTTAGAGTGGGATGTAAAACACTGTAAAGTGGTCTGCTATTGCTATTCCTCTTCCTTCCTTTTCTACCTACCTACCTACCTACCTGGACTCTGTAAACTGCTTAGAGAGGGCTACAAAGCACTTTCAAGCAGTATATAAGTCTAAGTGCTATTGCTACAAGCCCTACCCCCAAAATAAGCCCTAATTACGATCCCGTCCATTCCAGAGTGGATGGGTAAAAATTAAGCTAGGGTGGGGATGGGGTGTGTGTGGAGCTGCCCTACTACCTACCTTTGGACAGTTGTAGCCAGGCCTCACACACCCCAACACCTGCCTCGCTGGCCCATTTCTTCTGTAGCCGGCAAGGTTTTCCTGAAGGCCTCTGCAGCTGGTAACAAAGCTCTGGATCGATCCTGAGCTCTGTTACTGGCTGCAGAGGCCTTCAGAAAAGCCTTGCTGTCCACAGAAGTAGTAGTTCCTGGAGGCCTCTGCAGCAAAAAGGAGGCCAGGGGGATGGCACACAAGTGAGTTGAGTCAATGGATGACTTCCCCCGAAAATAAGACCTGGTGCCATTTTTGGTGGCAAAAAACACATATGACAGGGTCTTATTTTCGTGGAAACACAGGTAATAATAAACAAATAAACAAACTACTACTACCGATACCTAGGACGGTGGCAGCACCCTGTATTAACCATGAGCACCAGTCAATGGTATTTGTGATGCATTTTTCAATGTTCAGTTGACTGAGTTTCCTGTTTAATGAATAAAGTATATGATAGTGATAACAATGATAATGATAATAATAAAATCAACTGGAACAGACCATAAACGCTGTCGGCATTGGCAAATTCACCATTGGTCAATTGCAAAAGGTGGCTTGACTCGGAACAGCTGCCATCTCGCAGGGATATCTTTAATAATATTCAATAATATTCAATAAAAAACATCCCCCTATCCTAAGTCCTTGAGGAGGATTTGATAGGTGGATAAGAATGTCTAATCCAATGTAAATATCTGACTGTGTGGTGAACCATAATAATACCAATTCAGCACCATTGGCATTGACAAAATCTCCCATTGGTCAATTGCAAAAGGCAGCTGGACTTGGGAGCAGATTAAATCCTGCAACGAGACCTTTAATCCCATCGAAGACCAACCTCTGTTCATCCCAGGTCCTTGAGAAGGACTTCATAAATGCCAAATCCAGTCGAAACATATGGCTGACTGTGTGACAAACCATAATAATAGTAATTGAACAGTGACAAAAATCTCCCATCGGTCAATTGCAAAAGGCAGCTGGATTTGAGAGCAGATTAAATCCTACGAGACTTTTCACAACATTAAACTTATCCGTTGTAGAATAATCCACCCAATTAAAAAGTGCTCCAGGATCTCTGCAGTGCCCCTCCAACCCAAAATATTCTTGTCTCGAATGGATCCACATTGGACATACCCGTCCACTTTGCCTTTCGTGCCATCCAGGATTTCGACGCTGGTGCCATCCGGGAGACACCAATTGATGCTGGATTCCTTGGTCTTCCCTGTCTGCCTCGCGGAGTCGTAGACACTGACACGGCCAACCTGCAGGGCCAAAGGGGGGGTAGAGGGGAGGAGCTGGATTTCTTTGCTGGACCCCGAGCCGCGAACAGTCATTGTTCAAGCCTGCAATGTCTCAATTATCCCACCCGTACAGAACCGCGTGAGGATCCTGCTCTCTCAAATGCTTAGTAACCACAACGGTGTATAGTGTCTTCACGGTGGGGATATATGGCTTGCTCGGTTTTGGTTGGCCCAACTTGACCAGTGAGGGGTTAAAAGCAGAGTGCTTTTCCCCTTGGAGAGTGAAAGTCAATCTATGGGTCGTCCTGATTTAGCAATGGTCTCGTACCGCAATTGTGCGCCATTAACGACGGGGATGGAAATATAACTTTCCGACCTCCGCAAGCCAAGAAAGCCAAAGTAGGATCCTAAGCCCAGTTTCACTGAGTGACCGGGTTGGAGGTCCCTGTCAGCTGCCATCTTATGCTTGCTTAGGCTTCGCTGCTATGCTGTGGCAGACTGCCACGAACTGCGTTGGGAGGAATACTTGGGAAACTGAAAGTAGCTGCCGACACTCCTTGAAGCTGCCTCAAGGTCACTCAGCTGAAAGAAGGAGAGGGGCCTGCATACCAATTTATGCTTCATTACCAAACCATCTTGTTTGGACTTAATTGGTTATATTGGGGTGGGCAGTGAGGGACAGGGAAGGGAAGGGAAGGGAAAGGAGAATTTAGGGATTTGGGCTGGTGATTCTCAGTTCGGGCTACACAATATTGCAATATATTGACCTCTAATAAACTATACCTTTCTCAGCAATGGAGCCAAGGATCATTCTCTCTTTAAGTTATGATAGGACTGAGAGTCCCAACTGCGGTCCCTAAATGAGGATGACCCATATAGCTTAGCGATCTGACTGTGCTGTTGGGGGGATCTCTGAAGGAAAATGGGGGAAGAGACCTATTTTCTTTCTTAAGAAAAGGACTGCAATGTCTTTTGCTCTCTCAAGTGCTACCGTCCATCCTGACTCTTTCCGATTAAAAAATCTGGACTTTCTTTAGATCAATTTAATCAGAGAGAGGGGAATGCAGGAGATACCTCGGGGTGATTGACCAAATAGGGTGCGGGAAGCCTCGCCCCAAAGGCGTCGCCGTCTTTGGACATCCGGCAGCAAATGGCGCGGGTCAAGTGGCCTTGGCTATACAAGTAGCCTGCAACAGCAAGAAAAGGCAGAGTTGGTTAAAAAAAAAAAAGCAGGTTGTAAGGAGATCGGTCTCATCCATCTGGATTTGCTGATTTATATATAGTTTATAGAACAATCCATCCATGAGGGGCTTAGAAACAGGGCGAATCAAGGATAAATTGAACAAATAATAATAAAAGTTGACCACAATACAAAGGAAATATTGGCGGTTAACGTCTTGAACCCAGGACAGGCAACAGTTGTCAAATATACGTGGGTTGCCAAGTCACTTGGACTGTGGGGGAGTTCTAGTCCCACTTTAGGCATGAAAAGTGACTGGATGACTTTGGGCCAATCACCAGGTGATGGGGAGTTCTAGTCCCACCTTAGGCGTGACCGGCTCAGCTTACCAAGCGTGACTGAGCGAAGGTAGACCGGATGTATGAAGTGCGACAACAGGGCGCCTTGCAAGCCGAGCACGTTCCAGCGCAGGATTTTGTCACTGCAGGACATGGTGCGCAGGCGTTCACCATGCTGGATGCCGTCCCAGGTTGGCACGATGTCGCTCGACTCCACCGGGATGGTGCCCTCTCCTGCGGATGAGTCCCAAGGAGGCAAATTAAAAAGCTGGCTTGGATGCACACAAAAACCAGCTGGGTGACCGTGCTGGGAGACTGGGAGTTCTAGTCCCACCTTAGGCCTGGAAACTGGCTGTGTGTCTTTGGGCCAATCACCAGGAGACTGGGAGTTCTAGTCCCTCCTTAGCAATGAAACCCAGTTGGGTGACCTTGAGCCAGCCCTTCTCTCTCAGCCCAACCCACCTCACAGGATGGTTGTTGTGGGAAAATAGGAGGAAGGAGGAGTCTCCAGTTATTTGTAAAAGATAATAAAAGGTGGGATACAAATTCATAAAAATAAATTTTAAACAACACCCCTCCCAATCTTCCATTCTCTGGACAGCTCATCCTCTTGGGCCCTTTTATTCATCCTCTCCCCCCGTTTGCCAAATCGATGGAGCGAAGGGCGATTGAGGACGATCGCACCCCTAGAAGCCATGAGGACTAGAAGCTTTTGAGCCCCACCCACCCCAAGCAATTTCGAGAGGAGGGTCTCTCAAGCCGTGAGACTCGGCCGTTACCGTTTTCCACCTTGGTGCGCAGCTTCCCTTGTTTGGGGTTCTCAAAGAGGGGCTGGTGTTGGTCCTCCCCAGCTGTGTTGGCCTGCTCGCTGCAGGACTTGTCAAAGAGTGCGCCGTCTCCGCAAGGCGCTGTGCTGGAAAACACAAACCCACATGCACAGCAAGCAATGAGGCTGAATCCTAACTTGGTTTAAAGTTCCCCGTTGGGAGACCAACTCCAGCAAACCAAGTTAGAAGAGAGGCACAATCCCACCCCCACGCTTGAAAAAAAATTCCCCTTATGCCTCCCAGTTCCTACAGGGAGTCCCCGACATACGACGGTTAAGGGGACCCGTCGAGACGGTTGACGGTTGTAAAAGAGCATGTGATTATATATGACCTTTCTCTGCAGTGGTCGTTGAGCAAATTGCCACGGTCGTTAAGAAAACCGCGGTAGCACCCCAGGGTCGCGAGGATCGAAATTCAGGCGCAGGGATTCGCTTAACAAACGTGGCGAGAAATGTCGTAAAAGGGGGCAAAGCTGGCTTAACCAATTTCTCGCTTTGCAACGTGTTCCTTAAGTCGAGGACTGCCTGTGGTCTGGTCACCTAAACGTCGGTTTTCCCCTGCTGCTCCGAGGCAAGCCTCCGTTTACAGGTGTACCGGTGAAATGCGACATCATGGTAGTTCACTTGGCATGCAGGTGAAAGGTTAACATCCCCGCTCACCTGGTGTACAGGTGAAAAACAACACCCCCAGCTCACCTGGAGTACAGTTGAGAGGTGGCATTGCAGCTCACCTGGAGCCTAGGTGACACCATCCCAGTTCACCTGGCGTGCCAGCTGAGAGGTGACGGTGTTACAACTTACCTGATGTACAGGTGAAAGCTGACGTCATCCTTGATCTTCAGTTTCCCATCTTCCGCCAGCTGGAAGATGCTCTCCTCTGTCGCCAGGGGGTCGAACGCCATCAGCTCGTTGTAGAGGAACCTGGAAATGAGGAGAGGGGAGATTGAAGAGACAATGCTGCCAGCATGCGGATACAGCAAGTATCCTCGACTTACGACGATTCTGGGGAAGAAAATTTGCCATCAAGCGAGGCATCGCCATTAGCAGTCGCTGAATGGGTAGGGGTTAAGTCGAGGATTAACTATACTGGTGGAATGTTGGTGGGGGATACCCCAATAAAAAGGACCGGGCGTGGCGATTTCCCCTCCTCTCCGCCAGCGCTTGGGGCTCGTGGACCCACCCCACCCTCCGCCTCTTTCACCTGAGGAATCCCCTTCGGGAGATTATCTCGGCATGGCAGTCGTTCACCGTCTCCCCTTTCAAGCTCAGCTCCTCCCCTTTCACGCAGCGGTTCCCTGGTGGGGGAAGAGACCACCTTAGACCCTTCCTTCCTTCCCCTTCTTTCTCCTCTCCCCTCCTTCCTCCCTTCCATCCATCTCCTTGATCTAATTACCCATCGCTATTCCTTCCTTCCCTTCTTACTCTCCCTTCCTCATCCCTCCTTCCTACCCTTCCTTTCCATCTGCTTATCTAATTACCCATCGCTATTCCTTCCTTACTCTCCCCCTCCCTTCTTACCCTTCCTTCCATCTTTTATCAACCCATGTATCTTTATCTTCCTTCTATTTACCTAACAACCATTCTATCGCTATTCCTTTCTTCCTTCCCTCCCTTCTTTTCCTTCTCTCCCTTCTTACCCTTCCATCCGTTTATCTATCTAGCCATCTATCTGTATTGTAGGGGGCCATAGGCTGACTCTGTAAACTGCTTAGAATGGGCTGTAAAACATTGTGAAGTGGTATATAAATCGAAGTGCTATTGCTTCCTTCCTTCCTTCCCTCCCTTCTCTCTCTCTCTCTCTTTGTCTGATAGATCTACCATTTTTACTTTGTTATGAAAACCAAAAGCAAAAACAAATACAAATAAAGAAAACGGGGGTAAAAAGAGGAGAGACACAAAAGGCGAAGCTAAAACCAGGGAAAAAAACGAAGAGAACCAGCTGCTGGTCTCCTTCACCAATGTGTTGTGTTAAGTTCAGTTATATGACCCCTTACCTGCTGTTACAACCTCCCCCTCCCCACTTTTCTATCCAGAATCCATTCTGCTTCACCTCCAAAAGCACGAATGGCAAATTCTGGCTCTCTTCCCCCCCCCACCCCGCTTTCCAGGCCACAATAAAACACCCCTTACCTGTCCCGATGCTGACCACAACCCCCAGCCCGTCCTGCCCCTTCCTCATGATGATAGCAGCCAGGATCTTGCGCCCCAGCAGGCTATGCTGGATGCGGGCAGTCAGGGCATTGAACCGCTGGTGGCTCAGCATGGCGATCTGGTCGTGCAGGGTGCTCCCGCTGACTGGCAGCTGCAACGGGACGGAGGAAGGGTCAGCAACGGCCCTTCCGAGCTCTCTGTGTGTATGTGTGTGTGTGTCACATCTCTGGCCTTGGGGGACAGGGTAGAATGCAGATCAGAAGCAAAGGGGCGAGACGTGTTAAAACAAGGGGGAGCCTCAATTCAGGGAGTCCTCAACTTATGACAGTTCGTTTAGTGACTGTTCAAGGTTGAATCGGATGGCTGTGAAGTTCCCATAATTGTGGGGTTTGGGTTTTTTTTGGCTTTATTTATAGGTTGCCTTCCCTCTTGGAACAAAAGGCTGCGGACTTCATGTTTCTTCTTCTGTTTTTTTTTTTTCCCCCTGCTTGTAACAACAATAACAACCCTGTGAGTGAGGCCGGGCAGAGAAAGGGGAGGGAATTTAAGAGGACATCTGAACCAGCCCTCCGGCGGGATTCAAAAGGGGTTCGAGTTCAACAGCCTATTTTCTGACAGGGAGAGCAATCGACCGACAGAAGTTGTGGTGGGAACTTCATCCTTGGAGGCTTTCGAGAAGAAACTGTGGACTGGCCTTGGTCAGAAATGATCTAGGGTCTCCTGTTTGGGTGTGGCGGGGGGATTGGATTAGATGACCTCCAAGATCCTTTCCGACTCTATTATTCTATATTCAATGGGACAGAAGTTCGCCTTCAGAAGGAGTGGGAATGAGATCGGCCTGGAAGCTGCCAAAGGAAGCGAGAGAAGCCCTGACCTCCGTGGTGCCCAGCCCTTCGGCGGCGTACTCGGCCTTTTCGTTCTCCCCAATGAGAACCCGCAGCGCTGCGTCGGCCGCTTCCTGCTTCCCCTGCTTTTTGCTGTGCGCTGTGACAGACGGGAACCAGCGGCCGCCCACTTTCGCCTGGAAGACGAACCTGCGGGGAGGGGGACAGAATCAAGGCGGGAGTCTAGCTCGGATCGCCAGGGGGCTGACATGCTGCCCCTCCCCCGGCTCTGGGGAAAACAATGACAATTAGTCCTCGACATACGATCATTTGAAGTTACAATGCCACTGGGGAAGGGGAAAAAAAAAAGGGACTTGGGACTGCTGTCACTAAGATTCGGAAGACATATTGAGATGCGATGCTCCCACGCTGCCACAATTGAGCCTGGGAAAGTGGGAGGGAGGAATTCATTGGAGTAGATCTAGTTAGACAAAATAAAATCCTTTTGGTGGTTCAAGGTCATGTAGTGTTGCGTATAGTGAAATGGAAATCTTACTCTGGGATGGATAGTGATTGGACTATGTGATGTGGTGATGGGTATAGGGCAGTGGTGGCTAACCTTTTTGGGCTCCTGTGCCAAAAATTGTCCAGCACCCAGAAGGCAATGCACACCCCCATGTGTGCATAATCCCCACTCTCCCACCCGTGACACCCCCTTACCTGCACTGCACCTCACAGCTGATTTTTGGCCAGAATTGAGGCCTTTTTTGGCCTCCCAAAGGCTTGAGGAAGGCTTCTGCAAGCCGAAAACTAGCCCCGTTTTGTCACTTATTTTCAGAAAAACAGGAAGTGACAAAATGGGGCTAGTTTTTCGGCCTGCAAAGCCTGCAGAAGCCTTAAGCCTTTGGAAGGCCGAAAAAGGCCTCAAACCTGCCGAAAATCAGCTGTGAAGCACGTACATGCACATGGTAAGTTTGCCTGAAGCTTGCATGCCAGCACAAATGGCTCTGCCACAGGTTCGCCATCATGTGTATAGGGGATGGATTTGTAGTTTTTACTTATTGCAAGAAAGCCCAAAGCTTGTGGTCATTAAATGGAAGTCTACCTGTATGCAGCTCAGGATGGCACAGATTTTGAGAGAGGCTGATCATGGGTGTGGGGAGGGTCAGGGGTGAAGCAGATGTACCACAGGCCCCCTGGACTTACTTAGGGTCATGGGGAGGGCCGGTCTGGTTGATGAGCTTGAATTCGGCCGCAAAACCATTGGCCCGGGCGTACTCTAGGAGTCCGCTGACTGGATTTGAATTCAGGTACTTGATCAACTCTCCGACGCCTTTGGCGCTGACCGTCTTAAATTCCTCCGGATTGGCCAGCTGGTTACCTTGTACGTCCAACATGGGCTCAGACGGGGCTTCCACCTGAAGCGCAGGACACAGAGAAATCTGGGCTGCGAATGAAGCAGGTGAAGGAAGCTTGCGATGCCAAAGGGGGGGAAGGTCTTACCGGTACAGGTGTGTAAGCGGGATCGCCCATCAGCCCTTTCATGGCGACCTCGGCGGCTGTTTGCTTCGCTCCCTTCTTGCTGTTCGAGGCCACGGCAGGGAAAACACGTTCGCCCAGCTTGACGCAGTATCGGAACCTGGATGGAGCCCGGGGGAGGAATAAATCCAGGTTCAATTTGGAGTTTACGACTAAACTGGAACAGACACCAATCAGGGGGTTTAATTCGGATTCAACTATGGACATATCAACCTAAAGCAGTGATCGCCAACCAGAGGATCCCCCCCCAAAGCAATTAATCCAGGCTGCGTGGGAACACAAGGCTGCACCATCAACATGGCCCTGGGAACACAAGGCTCGCGTTGCTTGCATTGCAAACAACATGAGGTAGTGAGGGGAGGGGGGAAAGGGCAGAGGGGGGAAACTTGCCCCACTCGCCTGGCCTGGCCCCCGGGTTGCTCCTTTCCACTTCTTTCTTCTTCTGCTTTTGGCTGCACGCAAGGAAAGCAGCAAACGTCTTTCTTTCTCTCCCCCAAACTCTGCCAGAAATGAGTCTTTGGGACCCCTGCAAGGCAACCTGCTCCAAGAGGCTGCGCCGGTACGTCAAGTCTCACAAAGACTCATTTCTGGCAGAGTTTGGGGGAGAGAAAGAAAGACTTCTGCAGCTTTCCCTGCATGCAGCCAAAAGTCTCTCTTTCTCTCTCCCTGAGAATGGAGCTGGAGACAGTATCCCGCGATCCCAAATAAAGAATGATCGATCTGAAGGAAAACGGGATGGGGGATTTTCCTGCAGACTTTCTGAGGGATTTTCCCAGGGTCTCCGGTCTGTGGGATTTAAAATTGTGAGTTTGGGGATCCCTGAGGTCCAAAAGGTTGGCGACCCCTGGCCTAATGAATGAAGACAAGGGGCCTCATTCAATTTAGAGGCGGCGGGGGAGGGGAAACTGAGTCAGGGTTGTAAAAATACGAGAAGCAGCCAGGTGAAGGCAAGGATGCTTAATTTTTTCACTTAAGATTTGTAATATTTGATTTCATTCAAAAGATTAAAACATGGAAGAAAAAAAGGGAGGCAAAAGTAGAAACGAACATTTTCAAAAGATGTGAATTAAAAAGGACAGGAAAAAAACCCCAAACACACAAGGCAGCCCTCGAGTAATGATAATTGAGCCCCCAATTTCTGTTGCCAAGTGAGACATTTGTTATGTTTTTGTCCTGTTTTACCAACTTCCTTACCCAGTCGTTAAGTGAATCGCTGCAGTTGTTAAGTTAGACACATGGTTGTTACTCTCCACATTGACATTGCTTGTGGGAAGGTTGCAAAAGGGAATCTTGTTGAGCCTGGGACACTGCAACCGTCGTAAATATGAGTCAGATGCCTGGCATCTGTGAATTTTGACCATGTGACCCCCGGGATGTTGCAACCATTGTGAATGTGAGTCAGTTGCCAAGGGTCTGAATTTTGTGACCATGGAGATGCCATAATGGCTGCTTTGAAGTGTGAAAAAAAATCACTGCTTCCGTGCCATTGAACAGACATTAAACAAACCGTTCGTAGGTCGAGAGTGTGGCTAACTTAACTGCAGGGATTCACTTAACGTCCGTGGCAAGAACGGTCGCACCATGGGGCAGGATTCTCTTAAACCGCTGCCCCGTTTAGCCAGATTGTGGTCGTATGTTGAGGACTGGGTGTAAAAGCAAACCCCCTCTTTTTCTGAGCTTACTTTGGGTCGTGAGGCGGTCCCTCCTGAGAGAGCATCTTGAATTCGCACACGCTCCCCACCTTCTGGGCGTATTCCATCAAGGCGCTGATGGGGTTCTTCCCACAGAGGAAGTTGAGCTGTGGGACGGCGGGCGAGAGCTCGGGGTAGGCCTGCTCAGGCTGCAGAGTACGGATGGAAAAATAATAATGAATAGGGATGGTGGACACGCAGAAGAGAAAGAACAGGTGGTAATCCCCCAAAACACAAAGACTTGCAAATAAAAATAGAAGGACTGTGGCAAAAGAAAGCTCGGGTAGGATCAGGGTGGGATAGGTGCTTTGGGTTTAACTCTAAAACATCTGGGGCGTTCCTTGAACACTGCTGGCATTGACAAAATCCCCATCGGTCAATTGCAAGAGGCAGCTTGGCTTGGGACAGCTTAAACCCTACAAAAAAATTCCTTTAAACAACTGCCTATCCCTGGACAAGCATGCTAAATCCAGTCGGAAACATCTGTATGGTTGTGCCACAAACCATAATGGATAGCAATTGAACACTGTCGGCATTGACAAACTCCCCATCGGTCAATTGAAAAAGGCAGCTGGATCCGGAGCAGCTGACATTTCGCAGCAATATTTTAAATATTATTTGCTAAAAACATGGGCTTAGCCTCCTCACCACCACCACCTCCTCCTCCTTCGGGGAGTTGTCCTCATAGACGGATGTTTCAAGCTTCATGCTATCTTCCCCCTCGTTCTGGGCTTCGTGGAGAAGGATCTTCATGGCGATGGCCGCCGCTTCCTGCTTGGCCAGTTTTTTGCTGCCCGCTTCGGCTGGAGGGAAGTGGCGGGTGTCAATCTTGGCTTGGAATTTAAACCTTGTTGGGGGAAGAGAGAGAGAAAAGAATGAGAAAGAAAGAGAATGAAAGAAAATGAGAGATAGAAAGCAAGAGAGTGAGAATGAAAAAGAATAAGAATGAAAGAAAAAATGAGAAAGAATGAGATAGAAAGAGAGTGAAAGAAAATGAGAGGAAGAAAAAGAATGAGAGAAAGAGATAAAATAAGAGACAAAGAGAATGAAAAAAATGAGAAAAGGAGAAAGAGCAAGAATGAGATAGAAAGAAAAACACACAGAGACAAGAATGAAAGAGAATGAAAAAAAAAAGAATGACAGAGAGAAAGAGAGTGAAAGAGGGAAAATAAGAGACAAAGAACGAGAAAGAAAATGAGATAGAAAGCGAAAGACAGAGAAAGTGCAAGAATGAAAGAGCATGAGAGAGAAAAAGAACAAGAGAATGGGAAAAAGAGAATGAAAGAGGGAGAGAGAAATGAAAGAAAACGAGCAAGAGAGAGAGAGAGAATCGGCAGTGGGAAAAATAAGAAAACTTAAGGGGAATTCTGTTTTTAGAGACAGGCTACCACGTTTCATACACATTTAACATGAACTGGGAGGGAGACACAATTGGGGAGACCCTTCCTTTTATTCCCATGTGTTTTATTCCCATTTCCCAGTGTGGTTAAGGAACAAGCAACCCAAAACCGTAATCCCCACAAAAGCACTTCTTGTGGGAGGGGGGAGGGAGGGGGTGAAGTTGATTACTCTCCCAAAGTTTAGAGAAAATCTTTGTTGCTCCATGAAGGACAAACAAGTGCAGATTCTTTAGAGGCCAAACTTGTAGAAATCTCCTGTGAGTTCTCATGTTATTCTTCAGAAGCCGCACCTTCCACCCACCCGCCGCCAAAAAAAAAATCATCCTGGAGAACCCAAAAGTTCCTTTTTCCCAGGTTTTCTTGGTTGTTTTCTTTGAAAATGTTTTGCTTCTTATCCGAGAAGCTTCATCAGTTCAGCACTGTAGAGACTTCTGGGATGAGAAACTAGAAGTCGCCATCACCTGGTTTCTAGCCTAGTGCCTTAACTCCCCCAAGCTGGCTTTTTGAGTGACAACCTCCTCCAAATACCAATTGCCTAGGACTGTGCTCCTATTTTCTCCACAACAACAGCCCTGTAAGGTAGATTGGGCTGAGAGCGATTCACCCAAAGACCCACCAGAGACCTTCCCATTATAAATATTGTGGGGAAAAGAAGTAGATTGGGAGCCCAGAGGTCTGCTTGAGCATGGGGGGGTTGGACTAGAAGACCTCTGAGGCCCCTTCCAACACTGCTATTGTGTAATGCCAGATCAAATTAATCAAAGGAATGACGTGACTTCAGAAGTTGTGGGTGCTGTTTTAAAGGTGTTTTTTTTTTAAAAAACAAAACAAAACCTGGACAGCCACCTGTCTGAAATGCGATAGAGAAGCTCCTGCTTGAGCAGGGGGTTGGATTAGAAGACCTCTGAGGTCCCTTCCAACTCTGTTATTCTGTTTACAAAGAAAGCAAAGCCTTTGGGGGTGGGGGGAGGAAGCACCTTTGAGGACAACCATGACCTGGATGACTGAGAATCTTCTCTCTGTTTCTGTCTCTTTTTTCTCTGTCTCTGTCTTTCTCCCTCTCTGTCTCTTTCTGTCTTTCTCTGTTTCTGTCTCTTTTTCTCTCTCTCTCTCTCTCTGCAGGAAGGACCCTCTCCCCCCCCATTCCCCCCCCCGGAGGTCCCTTACCGTGGCTCGTGTGANCTCTCTCTGCAGGAAGGACCCTCTCCCCCCCCATTCCCCCCCCCGGAGGTCCCTTACCGTGGCTCGTGTGACGGCCCACTCTGCTTCAGCAAGACGAACTCGCAGTGCTGGTACATGTACTGCGTGTACTCGATCAGGCCGCTGACAGGGTTCTTCTTCTGGCAGGCCACCAGCTTCTCCAAGGGGGTGCACTGGAAGGCCGTGTCCAACTGGGTGGTGTAGCTGGGGTACAGAGGGGACTCCATCACGTATCTCGACTCATCCTGGGTGCTGATGGCATTCAGGTCCTCGGGGATGTCGTCGGTGGCCCAGTGGCTGCTCTCGAGAAGGTCGTAAGGGGAGAAGCGGCGATAGCGGGAGCGCTTGCAAGAGGGACTCCACCACGGAGGGCAGTCCCCACCACCACCACTCGGCTCGATGGGCTCGGCGGCCTGCTGCCCGTTCTCGATTTTCTTCTCCTCATTCTCCAGCAACGGAGGCGGAGGGGGAGAAGGACGAGGGGAGGGCACCTCAGCAGGAGCCTCTGGCTCGAGGCACGGGGCTGGGGGCTCGGAGTCCGGCGGGACCACCTGCCGGACTTCCTCGGCTTTCACCTTGACCTGCATCCGTTTGCGCTTGTTGTCAGTGAGAGACCACCTGGGAGGGCTGGCATTCTCCTTGTGCACCTCGCCCAGCTTCTCCAAGGCAAGGAGGGTGGCATTGACATCCCTGGCTTTGGTCAAGCCAATGTTCTTGGCCAGGTTGAGCGCCGTGGAGTCCGTCACCCCAAAGAGGAAGCTGCAGATCTTCTCCTTGACTTCGGCCATGTCAGGGGAACTGACCGAGTCCTCTTGGTCAGAAGCAGAACTTCTTTCGTTGTCTTCTTCGGTCCCCAAGTCAAGAAGATGGCCGCAGTCCTTCTCCTGGCTGGCCGGACGCCCCTCTTGGCTTGCTTCCAAGCAGTCGCGGACATCCGCTAGCCTCCACAATGGTGGGGTTGTCTCCGACCGACTCAGTTGCCCTTGGTGGCAGAGCTTCTTGAGGTGATGGTTGACCACTTTCGTCTGGACGTGCAGGTGGCAGGCCAGTTGGCAAGAGGTCTGCCCAGATTTCAGATCCCTCAAGATCTCCAGGAGGTGCCTTTCAATGCCCTGAGTGTTCAGGCTCAGCCCCTGGAAATTGGAGATGAGTTGGTCAACTCCACCCTCCGGACAAGCTGCAGAGTAACTTGGTTTCTGAGGAAAGGATGACCAGCTATTCTGACAGGGAGGTCTTCTGGTGGGCTCCCTGTAGCTGTACCATACATTCGAACGGGGCGGTGGAAAGGATGTTTGTGGCTCTTGGGATCTCTGCACCGTGGGCTTCCACAGAGGAGCTTCGGAAAGTTCTCCTTGGAGGAAGAGGATCTGCTTTTGACGAAAATCTTCGAGTCTATCGGATTCAGATGAGGTCTGGTCTGAAACGGTGTCCCCAGCAGGGAATCTACTCATAGCACGCTGGTGGGGAAGAAACGCGGGACTGAAGGCATTCTCAGTCGATGTCGAAGAACCTGGCCAAGAGAGAACAAGGTATGTTTCAAACCGGGTTGCAGACAGTGGTTGCACCTGTTGTGTTGTGGCCTGCCAGCCGGCGGCCCTTCCACCCGGCCTCAACTCCACTGGCATTGCAATCTTCCAGACCTCAAGCACCCTGCCAGGTTTAATGCCAAGCTGGGTCAGAGAGAAGCTCTTTTATGAACATCTACAAGAATCAGGGATTGGTAAGCTATCTCCAAACACAACCAGCTTTGTTCCTTAATTAAAAAATAAATAAATTAAATTTCACTGGATTTGGGCTTCCCAAATCTTTTCTTCTTCCTCTTCCCTTGCAAATATTTGTGCTTAAAAAAAATTTTTTTAAAGGACCTGAGAATTGTTTTCTAGCTGGGTTTTCAGCATCAGATGCCCTTTCTTTTGGGAACAGTTAAGGATGAACGGAGAATAGTTTTGCTATGGACTGATGTTTGCTCACCTGGAAGCAAATTTCTTTGGAAATTGAACTTATGGCACAAACTGGCATTCCAGTGTAGGAAGTTAGCATCCACCCTTTTCCTAGAAAATTGAAATACCCTAGGAAATATTAAAAAAGGCAAAATATTTCCCCTAAAAAGAGTAGAAACTCACTTCAGAAGCAGAAACTCATCCCCACCTTTGTTAGTGGGTGGGTCATTAAGGCCTGGGCCAGAATGCTTTACATAACTGATTGGTCTGACAACCAATCAGAATACAAACTCCAATTCAAATCCCAACAAAGGTTATAAAACCCAGGCACTCTCAGCACCTCAACCCTTTTTTGATCTCTTCCTTCAGCTTGAAGCATGTGATCATCCTTCCTTTTCACTCTGGAGCTCCAGGCCCCTTCGTCCTGTCCACCATGAAACCTTCCAAACAGCCTCCATGTTTCCAGTGTCTTTTTCCCCACTTGGAACTGAACCCAGAAGGATGCTTCTTTCAACACCAGCTTGCGGTGAATCGAAGGTTGATCCAGTCTAACCGCTCTGGTCTTTGTACAGAGAATTAAAATAATTTTTGATAGGTTTCTGGTAGACTGCTTAACTAATTTAACTACTGCTTGTGGAGTTTCATTCACAAAGAATACCAATCTGTACAAGCAGGACGGGACACCATATTAAACCAAATAGAACACATTTGTATCATCATCATAACAACAGCACCTAGGATGCTGGCAGCAACCTGTATCAACCATCAAAGCCAATGATATTTGTGCTACATTTTTAAATGTTCAGTTGACGAGTTTCATGTTTAATGAGTAAGAAATAATAATAATAATAACAAGCACCTCACCCTACAATCATAGCCATCCTTTCTTCCTCAAATCCTATAAAATTAGATAGAACTGCCAAAAGAAACCCCCCAAAACTATTTTTTACAAATGCACTGTTATTTCTATGGATTTACTATCCTAACAGATTATAAACGCTTATTTATTCAAGTGGACTAAATCAGTGTTCACCCCTCTCTCACTTCCCTTTGCAATTCTTAACCATACCTCTCCCTTCTTTAATTGAAACCATCAGAGGTCCCTTAAAGATAAGGGTGTGTGCATGTTTGTGTGTCTGTGTGCATGTAAGCATGCAAAACCCATGCCAAGTGAACAGCAGTGTAAAAAATCGAACCGCAATGTAAAATCCCGGAAATCAAAAAAACCAAAGTTTACGCCCAGCTGCAGAGTCGGAATTTTGTTTCAAAATCCCGGAAAATATCTGTCTGTCTGTCTGTCTGTCTGTCTGTCTGTCTGTCTGTCTGTCTGTCTGTCTGTCTGTCTGTCTGTCTATCTATCTATCTATCTATCTATCTATCTATCTATCTATCTATCATCATATCTAACATATAACATCTTGCCCATCAATGACTTTTTCAGCTTCAATCACAATAGTACATACAATTTTATAATAATGTAAAATTCCAGAAATCAAAAAAACAGAAGTTTATGCCCAGCTACAAAATCAGAAAATCTTTTCAAAATCCCAGAAAAAAAATCTACCTACCTACCTACCTCGATCATATCTAACATATAACATCTTGCCTGTTAAGGGCTTCTTCAAGCTCAATCACAATAATACATGGGCAAACAACCCTGCTCCAAACTAGATTGCAGAAAATACGACTTCAGCAATACAGTGGTGACAACTCCATTATTACAGCCTCAAACCTTCACAGCTTCAATCTCAAACTGCCTATCATGGACCTCACCCCATTCCTAAGAAGTCCTTAAGGGGGGCATGCATAAGTGGACCTACCGTCCATCCCTGTCTTACTGTCCCCATTTATCTGTATTTATTTCCTTTATTCACATTTATGTTCATACCTAAACTTGTTATCTTGTATATGTTTGACAAATAAACAAATATCCATCTATATTTATATCTATATAAATGGACCCCCTTACGTAGGAGATTTCAAATGTTAGACACCAGGATTAAATTCTGGCAAACCCACAGAAAAATTTCTTGTGCTTCAATTATTACAACCCAAAACAGAGGCACAATAGATGCATTTAGTTCTGAGTTTCTAAACCAAAACCCATTCCTTATCTTTCCAACTCAGCAAAATGCGTTCCCACCTACTCTCCTTTAGGCTCAAAAGTAGCCCTTAAAAATCTTCTTTTGCCCAGGAACAAATTCGACTTGGCTTATCCTGTCCTAATGTAGCTCCTGCTCAAATGCTAGGTGGTTTACTCCTGGGTAAATGGACAGGGGTGGTGGGGGTGCCATTGTTCCTCTCTGGAAGTAACCTGAGTTCCCACCCCCTTGAAAATCTCCAAAGTGAAGTGACCCATGCCAAGTTGTGAATATTTACCACGGCTATGGCAGAGTGGATTTTTCCAGCCAGCTGGCTCTTTGCACCTCAACAAGAGTGTGAGAAGGGGGGGGGGAGGAAAAAGGGGTAGAGTTACTGGCCCGATAGAAGCTGAATAAAAGCTTACCATTTTTCTTTTTCCTGTGATGAGGTCTGTGCATGGCATCAATCTGGCCAAAGACTGGGAGAAAACTTCCTGTCCCCACAGCATGGAAGGAGAGAGGTGTGCATAGGTGTGCATCAACACGGATACACCTATGTATTGGAAAATGTGCCAGGCACAAGGGGGAGGAGGTTCCCACCAAGGGGGCAGCTTTGCCAAGGGAGAATAGAAGGGTCAAAGGATCTGCCTCCCCATTTAACATAGCTCAGGAGAAAAAAAGAAAAAAAACCAAGTTAAGTTTCACTTTCTATTCTCCTCTTCCTGGCTCTTTTCCCTCCAAGAGGGTGGGGTTTGTGGCCAGAAAAAGATAGCACATCCTCCTTAGAAAACGGAAATTTCAGTTCCCTTTCATTATCTCCTGTGGGCAGGGCTAGAGGGCCAGGTGCCTTCTCACCTCACTGTCTCCACCCCCCCCCCAAAAAAAAGAACTTTATTTCTTTAAAGTCTGCCAACCTGGCTGGGATGGGCCAGATAAGAAACCTTAAGAGAAAAGAAATTGGAAAAGATTGGAAGGAAGCAAAGCAGATCGCTGGGTTTGTGAAATAAAAAAATAAAAAATGTAGGGACCACCAAAACGGGAAGGCAGTCCTCGGTTTGCGACCCAATTCAGGGCTGTTCGAATTACGACTCTTTTAATGGCTGCTGTTTGGGAGCACTGAAAAAATGACACTAGTTACAGGATTTGTGGAGGTGCTAGTGTAAGAAAAGACACAAACACACACCCAGACACTCAAATTATGTACATAACACACTCCTTTCAGCCTGGGAAAATATCTTTGTACACTGAGCAGATGGTCTTCAACTTATGACTGCATCTGAGTCCAAGATTTCCATTGCCAAGTGACACAGCTAAGTGAATCTTCCCTGTTTTTAGGACGTTTCTTATTCAGTAAATGTCAGTTGCCATACATGGGGCAGCGTTTACTTCACAAACTTTTGGCCTAACAACAGATATTTGGGAGCTTAGTTTTAGTCTTAAACCAAGGTTTACCTGTGTTTAGGATTAAAAAAATAAATAAAAATTAAATGGCATTCTTGAATATAGGATTAAAAAACTTAAAAAGTATTATTCTTGGGTTGAGGATAAAAAAAAATACAATTCTTGGATTTAGGATTAAGAAGAAAATTAAATTACGTTCTTGGATTTAGGACTTTTTTTTGAATTTTTTTATTTTATTTTATAATAATTCCATTTCATTTCAATCGTGTGTCAGACTGGGTACATATATCTTGTGCTCACAATTATAACCATTCTTATAACCATTATTTAATCTATTTTTTAACAATCTTATCTTATTACTTTATATATTCATCTAGTCTATTTTAATTTGTTATATTTTCCAACCATTGATAAAATAAACCCCATACCATATGTAATATTCAGTTTCTTCTTTTTCTTTGATTACCAATGTTAATTTAGGATTAAAAAGAAGAAAAAAAATTGAATCCTGTTCTTGGATTCGGCTGTTCTGAAACTCAGAAAACCCTGACCCGACATTCAGGGTCCTTATCTAACCCCCATCCTCACAATACCCTCTCGACACACAGACCGAGATCTCAAGATTGCAGCCTCCGGGCACCAAGGAGCACGAATTGATCTGGAGATATTATCACAATGTACAAAGGACAGCTGTAAACAGGAGACCATAAACTTTCCTTCCCAGGTATTGGTTAACAAGTTCAAATAACAGGCTCACCTCGCCAGGTGCAAACCGAGATGCATGGAAGATAAACCACAAAGACCCCAACGATGGCCCCGGGGACTTGCATAAGCCACAACCGAGCCTGACAACCTCACTTAAGGGCACCCACCAGCCTTGCTTACCTGTACAGGTGAGTGTCAAGGTGTTGGGTTTTATACACTCACCTGTACAGAAAACCCAGGGTTAATAAGTCCAGCCTCAGCCCATGGAAAACAGCTAGAATTTAAGAGGAGCTCCTTTCCTGGCTCACACATTTTATCCAAAAATAAAAAAGGCAGCAGCTTTGTGAAATCTGGTCTCAGGAAAGATCCACTGAGGCGGGAGGGAACCTTGGAGGTCTTCTAGTCCAACCCCACCTCCCGTTCGAGCGGGAGTCTTCCAAAGGCTGGCAATCTTTTGCTATCGCCAATTAACACATTTCTTTTCCTTACGATCTTTTTAATGGGGAAGTCTTTGGGTCAATCACTCTCAGCCCAATCTACCTTGCAGGGTTGTTATTTAATTGATGAATGACTTATGACCGTTTCTCCAAACTTACGACCATCCCCCATGTGACCAAATTTAGATCCTTGGCAACTGCCTCATATTTATGACAGTCACAGCATCCCACATTCCCATTTTGCGACCTTCTGCCAAGCAACGGTGGCATGAAGGGTCATAAAATAGAGCAAAACTCACACTGTCTCACTTAGCATCAGAAACTCTGGGTCATAAGTGGAGGACTACCTGTATTGGCAAAGGGGATTTTCACGAGACCATGGGCAAGATGCACCTGTACAAACAAGCCTGCTTGTTTCCTTTTCTTTCTTATCTCTGGCCTTGAACACTTGCATGCACAAACACACACCCCAGAGAAACACACTCCCCACTACGGTTCACTGCACTGTCTAATGGCCAACTGAGAACACCTTCCGTGCTTGGTCTAAATTGACCCGTTACTTGAGTCAGGGAGATGAAATTTCATTACAGGTACAGTCAGCACACTTCCTTGTTTGATGGGGGGGGGGGGGGAGGTTTAAGGGGGGTTAAACTAACTGGGGGGAAAGTTATTCAAAGCAGGTTTTGGAATTGGGGAGTCAAGGCCAAACGTGTCATTTTCTTATCAAAGGAAAAAGATCTTTCTTTATCTTCAGGAGGAATTCTAAATTTCTTTCTAAAACCAGGGAGTTGAAGAGGCGTACGGTTCATCGCAAGCCTTAAATTGTACCTGCAATGGCTAAAACAGGAATAAAATGAGATTTGAAAGGACACAAAGGTGGTCATGTCCATTCAGCCTATTTGCATATAAAATGCACTGGCCAGTACATTTTAGCACAATAATTATCCGATTTTTCCATTTGGTATGTCTAATAAGAATTTCTGATAGTTAAATAAAGCAAATATCTATATTCTGTGCGGATGTCCATAGAGAAAGCCTTGAGTAAGCCTGCTACTGAATAATACATCCATTTATTTTCTATCTTTAAAACAACCATCAGGGAGACGACAGCGATTTTTCTAAGGGTTTATTTTAACTTATCCAAATCACCGATTTGTTTCTTGTAAACATTTCTGGGTGTTGGGATCTGCTTTGGAATACGTGTGCCAATGTCAGAAATATGTTAAAACTCCTTTCTCTGGAAATCACCGTGCCTTATTTATTGAGCCAAGTGTGACAACTATAAGGAAGAAACAATATAAAAACCGTTCAACAATATAAACAACTCCAACTTTGCACTGTCCTCTAACCCAGTTCATACTAGCTCTGTGGATCCTCCAGCTGTAGAGATGCTCTACCTTGAAAAACAGGAGGTTCTCTAAAAGAGAAGCCACTCCTCACAAGCCATTAGTTGGTTGCTATAATAAAGAGAAGGCCAGAGTAGAAGGCCAGTCTGAGCAAGACCAAAAATGGATTTACAGGAAGTCCTGGTGATGCAGAGATCTGCAGGACTGGTTAGGAAGAAGACAGAAGGTGGAATAAAAAACAAAACTTCTGCAAATATGACTTTAAAACGGGTCAACCATTTGCGATCCAATCTGCAGAAAAGGACAGACTATAAATTAAGATTAAGAGCCCAAGACAGCAACATAATTCTACCACATTCAATGCATTCCTTTTGCGATAGACGTTCTTCCCTGAGAATCAGATACTCTGGTGCCAGAGCTGGAGATTCCATCAGGGGGAAAATCCACATGTGGGCTTTACTTTCAAGCAAACAGGGCCGGGATAAGGGGCTGACACAGTGTGGTGGTGGGAGATCTGTGTCCATTCCTTTGCTGCATGGTGGTTCATATCGGGTTGCACCATACTGCACTGCAGGGAATTGCACTGAGCAAGGGGTCAGCGTAGAAGACCTCCAGGGTCCCCTTCCAGGCCAAGGACTCTATAAAATCCAAACATAAAAGTCTATGAACTGCATGGAGTTGCCCTGAGCAAGGGGTCAGTCTAGAAGACCCCCAGGGTCCCATCCAGCCCTATGGTTCTATAAAAACTAAACATATAAATCTATGAACTGCATGGAGTTGCCCTGAGCAAGGGGTCAGTCTAGAAGATCCCCAGGGTCCCTTCCGGCCCTATGATTCTATAAAAACCAAGCACACACATTCATGAACTGATTGCATCACACTGCCTGGAGTTGCGTTGCCCCACTTAGGCCTGGGGGAGCCGGGCAGACACCCCCAGAGTCTGCTGCCGCGGCTCCCCTTCCCTCCCAGGCGGGCCTTTGCACCCGCCGCCCCTGCCCCGATCGGGCCCGGCCCGGCCTCAGCCTTACCTCCCCTCCCCTTTCGGCGGTTTCGCCTGGCGCCTCCGAAGGAAGCCACCTCTATTGTGCGGGACCAGCGCCGGCGAGCAGCGATGACGCCTTTGAGAGCGCGACCCCCGCTGCCTTCCCGGGGCCCCGCTGCCGAGCCCGGCGGCGCCATCTTTGAAAAGGGCAAATCAGTTTCCTTCCTCTTCCCAGCTTCCAGTCATTTTAAAGCTGGATTTGCGCAAGGCATCTGGATCCCCCCCCCCACACNCCCCCCCCACACACCCACCCCAATTTTGCGCCTTCTGTCGCTGTCTCCACCATCCCCTGCTGGATGGGGGTGATGGAGATGGTAGTCCCCCCTTTTCCCCCCGCCCAAAGATCCACTGAATCCCAATTTCTCTTCTGCAGAGGGAAACAAGCATGATGAAATTTGAATTTGACACCTCTTGCATAAAGGTTCTGGGTTTGGGGGTAAGGAGTTGCTGCTGCCCAGGATCCTACACTGTTAGCCTTCAAAATAGATGCAAAGAAGCAAGGGGTAGTCTTAAGACCGACCAACCTCAAAGGACTGTTGTTGAGAGACAGTAACAAAGGGGCATGATAAATCCTGCCTGAATTGAAAAGAAAAACTTTGGATTTCGATAGGTTGAATACACTCAATTCCCCTCATTTATTTTTTTGAAAAAACGCATCCTGATTTTGACCCCTGTTTGTGGAATTGTAAGTCTTGTTACAAGAACGATGTGGTGGATGGGGAATAATTGGTTTTCATATTCTGTAAGCTGCCTTGAGTCGCCATGGGTGAATAGGCAACTTCAATAAATTCAATAAAATAAATAAGCATATACAGTAGAAAAATGGGGTCCCTGATGCTCTCTGAGCTGGGTGGTTTTCTTGTAGACATTTCACGACCCAACTAGGTCATATCGTCAGTGATAGAAGTGAAGCAGGGCTGCTATAACTAAATAGAGAGCAAACCCCACTCACTTGTAGAACTGATGATGTTCTCTAGTTGTGTCATGAAACGTCTGCAAGAAAACTACCAAGTTCAGAGACCACCACGGACGCCAGCTCCTCTCTACAAACCTTCTAGCATTGATGATGTTATGTAGTTGGGTCATGAAACATCTGCAAGAAAACCACCCAGCTTAGAGAGCACCAAGGGCCACATAGTCTTCCTTCCTTCCTCCTTTTTTCTTTTCGCCTCCTAACAAATCCACTCGCTTCTAGCACTGATGATGTTCCCTAGTTGGATTATGAAAGGTCTGCAAGAAAACCACTCAGCTCAGAGACCGCCAAGGCTGAGCTGCAAATGCTCTCTTCTGTAGGAAAGTCTTTTCCAAATTTCCATTTAGATTCTATAGTACACATAATCCAAGAAAAGGGTTAGATGTTTTTAAAAAGGGAGTGGGGAATTATGTACAAAATTAAATAAATGATTTGTAAACTTGTCTGCAGCAAGGTGGCGAATCTGATGGTCCCTGGTTTCTTTCCATTACTAAATCCTCTCTCTGTTCCCAGTAGACAACCATGCCAAGCTACTCCTGAAATCTTGCCATAAAAACTACAGGAATTTATACAGGCAGTTGTCAGGAGTCTCAACATTGACTCCAAGGAACATTATGATACACACACACACACACCAACACGCCCTTCCTAGCAGCCTTTGAAACAGAAACTCAAAATAACTTATTTTAGTGGCAAATGCAACCCCGCAGAACATAATAGATGGCAAATTCAAATTTTTATCATTGTCGCCACTCTGTGCTAGTATTAATAGACTTTGCTATAAATACAGGTAGTCCTCGACTTCCGACCACCATTGAGCCCAGGATTGACGTTGCTAAACAAGATGTTTAAGTGATTTTTTTGCTCGATTTCATGACCTTTCTTGCCACCGTTAAGTGAATCATCACAGTGGTTTACAGAGCCCAGTTGTTAAGTGAATCTGGTTCCCCCATCAGAATGTCACCGAAGGGGATGCTGCGGCAACTGTCATAAATACAAGTTGGTTGCCAAGCGTCAAAATTTGGATAGTGCAACAGTCGTTAAGAGAGAAAAACAGTCCTTTAGTAAGTTGAGGACTTGCCCATATATATGGAAGCTGTAGAAGTACAAAGGGCAAAGCTGTGACCCACATTCAATTCCTGCTTCACTCAAACTGCTTCAACAACTTTCTGATGAAAAATCAACCTGCTTCTGGATTTGGACAGTACTACACCACCCATCTGTCTTTAATCGGCACTGTTGCTCTGTGGAGCTCGAACCTACGGAAATCACCTGGAGGGCTGAGTTGGGTTGATTTTCCAGAGGCGGGTGGTGGGAAGGAAAGCAATGCACAGGGTTGATCCAATGAGAAGGCACCAGTTTTCTGCACCGTGCTGTCATTGCATCTGCATCCATGAGCACTAGCAATTTATTTTACCAGGAACTTAACTGTTCCTTTGTTTGGATGGCCTTTTTCGACCTCTCCTTGTGCAATCGGCACAGTAGCAAGCCAGACAGGTGCAACCTCCTTCTAAGTTGGGGTATTGCATCCTCCCCTTAATTTTTAAAAAAAATTTTTTTGGTTTATATGTATTTATTTCCATGCAAAACCAGGCTGGGTTTTTGCAATGCCACCACGTGTGTCTGCACCCATCTTCCCCTCCCTCCAATATGCATGCAATAGATAACCCCATTTATATTGCGAAGGCCCCCATCTCCACCTCCCCTCCCCACCCTTTTCAGTGCCCCCCCAACCTCAGCCCCCTTCCCTCTCCAAGAGCTGGGTTGCAAAACCTTCACCCCAGCCAGCAGGCAGGCTGCGGAGCATGGGAGCAGGGGCGCCCGCCTCTTGAGGGCGCCAGGTTGGGGAAAGGCAGCCGGAGGGGGGCGGTCGCATCCCCGCCCCTTCGCCCACCGCACGCCTGGAGGCTTGCGGGACCCGGAACCACGGACGACGCCGGCGCGCACGCGCGCGCGAGTCTACAAAGCGAAGATTGGGTCCAAACTGGGGGGAAACGCGAAAGACCGCGCGCGTTACTGCGCAGGCGCGACGCGGCCCGCCGAGCCGCTCTCCGGTACCGCGCATGCGTACCTCGCCCCCCACGCGTTCCCGCTCAATCCGCGTCGCTTTTCTGCCGTTCGCCTTTTCTTCCTCCCTTCTCCGCGACCGTCGCCGCCTCGCTTTCCTCGCCGCCTTCCCGGCTCGAAGCGGGGGAGGCCGACTCACCTCTCCCGCACTCGGAGCAAATCCCGGTGGAGATGGGTAATCGAAAAGGAGGCCGCCGCCCGCTTTCTCTTTTATTTTTCCCCTCAGCCCCGCCGTGCTTGGGGGCGCAAAGTGATTGCGTCACGCGGAGCGCGCGGCGCACGAGAACTCTCGTTTTCCCCTCCTCCCCGCTCTCACGTCAACGGGGCGTGACGCTTCGCCATGGCAACCGCAGAGCGCTCCTGGCGGCTCCGCTGAAGGAATGAAATAGAGCCGCCAGGGTTAGGAGAAGTTTACCTCAGACCTTGGAAACCGGCGGGAAAAGAGGATTTTTAAACCCGGGGGTGGTCCACTGACACGTCTAGAGTCTAGATAACTGTGGACTACAAGGTCCACCCTCCACGATCCACCCTGGTTTTTAAGCTTTGGAGAGGGCCATGCTCGGTGTTGTAGTCCAAAAGAGAGAAGAAGCCCAGTGGCTTGGATGGAATTGAGAAGGGGGAGGAGATTGAATTGTAATTTAATTTAATTGTAAGCTGACCAGAGTCACTTTGCAGAATAAAGGAATAAATAAAAGTTAGGCTGGCAGAGGATGATGGGAGTTGTAGTTCCACAGATGTCATATTTACATTGATTGATGATATGACCACCAATCTCCCAGACATAACTCAGGGTGGCTCATCATAATATAATAACGGATATAAAAAGAGAATGCACTATTAAAAGATCTCGAAAGCATATAGAACCATAGAGGGACCAAGGATGGATCTTGAATTCACAGATGAGCGTGGGGTGATGGGAATTGTAGTCCATACCCAGCCCCCAAAATCAGCAGCGCCTTAAAAACTCCATCCTTTTTATGCTTCCATTTTTTCCCATCTTTCTCAAACTTGGCCCCATTTAAGATGGGTGGATTTCAACTCCCAGAATTGAACAACTGCTTTTGGGGGGCTTGGTTGGGGGGGTTGGACTAGATGACCTACAAGGTCCCTTTCCACTCATTCTGAATCTGAAATTCTCCATCCAGCATGATTTAAGTATAGACTTTTTAAGGATGCCGGCTGGGGATTTCTGGAAGTTGAAGTCCATCCATCTTAAAAGAGCCAAATCTGAGAATCCTTGTTTTAAACCCACTCTTGGGGCTCAATCTGGCTTGTTTCCACTAACCAGAACTTCCCTTTTGGCATTTGGGGGGGGGGATTCTCATTCCTGCCCCCCTCCCTGTTTTCCCTTTACCCAGAAGCAAAAAAAGTTATTTTCCCAGGAGCAAAAACACACCCCAATTCTAATAATTTATTTGGAACCTTTTTAAAGGCATTTTTCCGTTTGCAAACAAACTGGGTTTAATCCCACCCATGCTTCATTTAAATTCCTTTTTTCCCCTTTGATCTAAACACAAGGAGAAACGGGGGGGGGGGG
>BHFT01048642.1:26854-38957 GCA_004320025.1 Laticauda laticaudata
GAAACGGGGGGGGGGGGAGAATGACACCCCCAGGACTTAATTCACCCTCTCCCAATTCATTTGCACTTGTTTTCTTCCTAAACCTTGACAGTATCTTAATCTGATTAGCATGAAAAAGCCTGGCATCAAACAGATGGGGGGGGGAGTGTTGGCTCATTTTCCGGTAAATAACCATGTAATTTTCCATCTGGCACTCTGATTGTGGCTTGTTGTGCCTGTCTTAAGACTAAACCCTCCCTTGGATCTCACAAGCCTACAATCGTAGCTTAGGGGGTATCCTAGTAGACCCCGTTTCCAGTTGACGTGTATTCCTATTGAGCCCGTCCAGGCAGCCTGGTAAACACTGTATCGATGCTGTGTGATGGTCGTAAGTGTGAGGCCTGGTCATAAGCCCCCTTTTTCAGGGCTGTTGTAACTTTAAACAGTCGCTAAACGAATGGTTTTAAATTGAGTGCTGTATTATTGGAAATGAGGGTGGTAAACACTGGCTAGCTGCCCCCCCCCCCCCAAGGATGGTACAACCACTGCCAAATTGAGTTGGGTTGGAGGGGGGGGGGAGACAGCTGCACCAAGTCAGTTTCACAGGGAATTGGGGCAGGGTCTGGGGGGGGGGGAGCTGTCATCCAGCTGTTAGTTAGGTGGCACTAAATGTATGTTTCTTCTTTTGGCCCCCAGGTGGCAGCATTGGCTTAACCCTCAACTGTGCCTTGTTCTGTGGCGCTTTCAAAGAAACCCGGCACCCATCAAGCAGCTGGACTGCACCTCTCATCCTCCTCAACCAGGATGGGGCTGGCTGGGGATGATAGGGAAGGCTTTGTCTCATCCTTGGCACCCTGAAACCTAGCATTCAAGATGAGTCTTTGGCAGAGGAAAATGGGATTTGTAATCATTAGAGAGTCCAGATAAAAGAAAGTTGGAACTGTCTGGAGTTTGGAAATAAACCCTCCTCCTCCTTCTTCCTCTTCTTCTTTTTCTTTAGAAATTGTGGCTGAAAATCGAGGGTACATTTTTGAAGAAAAGGAAATTTCAGTTGCTGGGAACAGTGGAAAGTCTTCTACACCCCAATACCGACATTTATTTCTGCGTTTTCCCCACCAGGGCTTGTTGAATTTCCAAATGAGACAAGCCACTTGGGCATCATTCGACACACCCACACTGCTTGGTTTTTTTCCTTGCTATGTGCTCCACATCTCCTTCATGAGAACTAGAATGTTGCCTCCCGCAAGCGAAACTCCAGGTTTGGCTTTGAAGCTGCGCCGCTTTTTCAAAGCAAGCTGCCTCTCAAGGGAAGCTCCAATTCTCAGGAGCGAGGGAAGGCTGGATTTCTTGCTTTTTATTTTTTCTTTAATTTTAATTTTTAGGTTTTTTGGGTTTCTTTTTTTCTAGAGTTGTCAAACTTACCTTGCTGATTGCCTTGGCAGCAGGCCATTTTTTCCGCTTCTGAATTATGCCCGCTGGATGGCCGCTGTTTGGAGCCAGAAATTCAAATTCTGCTCTGAAATATGAAATGCTCCTTTGGACCCATTTTAGGTGGGGCAATAACCAAATTCCTAGGATGCTGACCTGCACCTGCTTAGACCCAGGCTGTAAAAGCCCATCAGGCTGGGCCATTAAATTCCAACAGATTGAGCTCTTAAGCCTATCAGGATAATTGGGCAATGGTTCCCAGCAACCTTTGTCAAGAAATCAACTTGTAAGAGGGAAGAAAAACATTAATAACTGAGGAAACAGTGCACTGGGCAATGAATTATGGATGCTATAGAGGTACCTGATTCAAGGTGGATCTTTGTGGTTTCAAGGTCAGAAGGATTCCAGCAGCTCTGCTGAAACTAGGGAACTTCCCAAATCTTTGGTTCCTTCTAAACACGTCACCCTCCAAGACATTCATTGAAATATCTTTTTCTTTTTCATCTCTATCTCTTCGATCATCTGTCCCTTCTTTCTGTGTGTCTATCATTTCTCCCTCATCTATCTCTATCATCTCTCTTCTATCATCTCCCACTCCCTGTCTATCTTGTCTGTTTGTCTATCCATCCATCCATCTAATCTATCATCTGTCATCTATCTATGTCATCTATCATCTATCTGTTCTATATCTATCTATCGATCTATCTATATCATCTATCATCTATCATCCATCTATATATATCATCTATCTATATATCATCTATCTATATCATCTATCATCTGCCTATTTTCTATCCATCAACTATCTTTCCATCCATCCATCTCTATATCTATATCATCTATCTATCTATCTATCTATCTATCTATCTATCTATCTATCTATCTATCTATCTATCTATCTATCTATCCATCCCAACCTAGTGAGAAAGGGAAAAAAAGAGAGAAAAGGACCCTGCTATCTTTTCATTGCAGTCTCTCCACCCAGAGACAAGTAATTGTTGGTGACATTTTAGTCAAGAATAGATCTAACACCTGCTTTGAGTTCCTGCCCTTTTTCCCCTCTGGAAAGCCTGGTGTTCATCGCTTGCTCTTTTCAGCGACAGCACGGAAGGGAGAAGAAACGGTTCTCTCCCTCGGCTGGGGTTTGAAGAGAAGGTTGGGAAAAAAAATAGCATCTTTCGCGGAAGCTACGAGTGTCCCAGAAGGGGTCTCGGTGGCAGAGTGGATCCCGTTTTCAGGGGGAGAGAGCCCCAAATTAAAGACAGCTTTGAAACCGGACAAGTGTGGAAGAGAAATTGAACGAATTGAAAGAAAGCAGCCATGGAAAACAGTTGCCCAATTGGGTTACCCCCGCCCCCAAAAATGTTTCAGGACCATGGACAGCATCTCAGTAGAGACACGGTGCTCCTTCCGTAGAAATTGGTACACCAAGAGCAGAATTTCCATTGCTTTTTAAGTGAGTCACAGATTTTGGGCTCTATGGTTGTAAATCGAGGCCTACCTATAGCGCACATAGAATAAACTATGGAAAGTCACCACAGCTCATAAATCGGGGCTGCTGGCTTGTCAGTCGTCCCAATCCCCACCATGGTGGCTTCTTCAACAAGCCTACCTGAACCTTGTTAGCATCTGGTGGTGTTCTGAATACCCCTTCCTTCCAGCTTACAGCAAGATGGCTATCCAAAGGCAATTAATAGAACAATAGACTTTCCCCCCACACTTATTTTTCATGGGAATATGTATGTATGTATGTATGGTATTCAGATTTGTTGGGGTATTTTCCCACAACATCATATATAAATACCCGAACAAAACTGAATACCATCCATGTAAGTACCCATGAAAACTTAAGAAAAGATATATATATATGTTTGTGTGTGTGTATGTATACATATATACATGTAAGTACCCGCAAAAACTTAAAAAAACAAAATATATACACACACACACACACACACACGCATACATACATACACACACACACAGAGATATCTGTATGGTATTCAGCTTTGTTCGGGTATTTTCCCACGTCTTTATAGTTGTGCTATAATGATGTGGGAAAATACCCAAACAAAACTGAATACCTTAGATATAAATACCCGTGAAAACTTGAGAAAACATATATATACATATACACACACACACATGCATATATAAATAAAATCCCTCTTCTTTAGCTCAGCCACTAGCTTCGTTTCATGAATAAAACATGGCGCAGCCTCCTCTCGCCACCAATAAAGAGGTTTAATCTTCCCGGGTTTTCCCAAAGGGATCCTGCCTTATTCAGAGAGAGAGGAAGAGCTGAAAAGCCCAAAGGGATCGGGGGACACAAATCCCACCATCTGCTCTGATTCTTAGTGGCCTTCGAAGAAGGCACATCTCCAGGCCAAAAGCAAAGCCCCCTCCTCCAAGATTTCCAAACTGCAGTTTCGAAGGGACAGTGGGGGCCGCTCGAAATTCTGCCCTGCCCCGGAGAGAAAGCATTTTTTAAAAAAATTCAGGAAGGAAATGGGTTGCAGGAACTGAGAATGTCTCGTTGAAGGAAGGGAAGGATAAGCAGCCTTCCAATATCTGGGGGGCTGCCCCCCGAAGAAGAAGGGGGGCAAGCTATCCTCCAAAGCCCCTGAAGGCAGGGTGGGAAGCCACGGATGGAAACTTAAGCAAGGAGAGAAGCAACCTGGAATATGATGGAGGAATTTTCCTGACAGTAATTAACCAGTGGAACGGCTTGCCACCAGAAGGTGCGGCTGCTCCATCAGCAGAGGTTTTTAAGAAGAAATTGGACAGCCTCCTCCTCCTCCCCTTCCTCTGCTTCTCCTTTTATTTCTCCTCCTCTTCATTCCTCTCCTCCTCCTCTCCCTCCTTCTCCTCCTTCCCTTCCTCCCCCTCCTTTTCCCTCTCCCTCTCTTCCTCCCCCCCCTCCTCCTCCCAATATGTCTTAAAAGAAGCCAAAGGGATCCATCCATCAATTGAGTCCATTGGGCTTAAAAAAGAAAGTGAAGAAAACACGGGGTGGGAAGAGAGAGAGAAAGGGAGAGAAATAAAGAAAAGAAGACAAGGAAGATTTCAAAACCTTTATATATCAGGGTTGTCTGTCACATCTGTATTATTATTATTTCCTGTGCATCTCTTCCCATCGGGGCGTCTTCACGACTTGACACCCCTGCAAATCATCAAAGATCTATAGACTTTCCTCTCTGTAAGATTAAAATCCAAGGCACTTTTTTTGTTGGTTTTTACTTTTTTTTGTTGGTTGGTTGGTTTTACAGTGAACAGGTTAAAGCCATTGAGTTTGGGGATCAAAAAGCATGGTTGGTTTTGGGGTCCAGGGGGGAAAATGGGGAGGGTGCCTGTATCTCCCTGGCAGGGCTGGCTCCTAGCCTTGCAGACTGGGGAGAAGGGGCAGATGGGATTTGTAGTGCCAAGAAGATGCCCGAATTGGTTTCATTTTCCTGCCTTGGCTCATTTCAGCGACGTGATTGACAGCTTGCCAGCCCTATGGCTTTGCTGGGGGTGGGGGGAGGAGCCAGGCTCCTGCACCAATCAGGTCTCAAAAGGAAGAAGAGCATCTAGAAACAGATCTAATATATGCAGAGAAAGGTTTTTTTGAAAAAAAAATCAATCCGGAGGCTGGGAGTTCGATCCTAGGTAGAGGCTGAAATTTGGAATAGACTCTCCTGCTCGAGCATGGGGGGGGGGGTTGGACTAGATGACCTCCAAGGTACCCCTTCCAAATCTTGTTTTTCTATGAAAGGGAAAAGACGGGTTACTTTTAGCAGAAAAAAAACCCACATCATCTCCCATCCTGGCCCAGATTCCAGATTTGTTCAAAACTTCAGCTGCTGAATCGCCCAGGCAGTCCTCGATTTATGACCTTAGCCCCAAATTTCTCTCACTAAGTTGAGTTTTGACCTCCCTTGCCGTTTATTCCTTAAGTGACTCCCCACCCTGGTTCTTAAAAGGGGCGACAGGTCGCTCAGTGAATCCCTTCCCCCCTCTCGACTTGGTTTAGCGGGAAGAGGATCATCACATGAGACACACAGCCTCGGGGACCGTCGTAAACGCGAGTCGCTTGCTGGGTGTCTGAACGTTGGGAATCGCGTGGCCGTCGGTGTGAAAAAATAAAAAATAAAGGGGGGTTGAGGCTAAGTCCCCCCCCCCATTTTTCCAGGGTGGCCGTGAACTTCGGTCCCGGAACAAAATGTCGTAATACGAGGCCTACCTGTCTGAGGGAAGGGGAGCCTTTCTGTGGTAGAGCTTCCAGGCTAGGAGCAGTCTACCTGACAGGGAGGAACCAGCAATTTCATTTTTTCTTTTTCTTTTTTTTCCCCTTTTCCTCCGCTCACCCCATGTCCTTGTTTTTCGTTCGCGGCAGTGGCAATCTGATTCGTCTTTATTATTTTTATTTTTAAATAAAAATAGAGTTTGGCAAAGGATCTCGCTTTGGGGGGAGGGAACAGGGCGTTCCGAACGGCTGGGGGACAAAGCTTGCCGCCTGGCTGTGCTGCTCCCTGGCTCTGCTTCAGAGCAGCCGGGAGAGGCGGGAGGAAGGAGCCCAACCAAGGCGAGGTCTGAAAGGCAGAGGCGGAAAGACAACAGCCCTGTCACTAGGCAGGCTGGCAGGAAGGCCGTGGGGTTCCCTCTCCTCTTCCCTCCCTCCAGGGCTCAGCTTTGGAAAGAGCTGCGGGTGAGTTTGGAGTGGGGAGGGAGGGAAGGAAAACGGAGGGAGGAAGGAGGGAGGGAGGGAGGGAGGGAAGAGAGAAGGAGGGATGGAAGAATGGATGGNGGGAGGGAAGGAAAACGGAGGGAGGAAGGAGGGAGGGAGGGAGGGAGGGAAGAGAGAAGGAGGGATGGAAGAATGGATGGAAGGAAGGGAGAAGGAGGGATGGAAGGAAAATGGAGGGAGGGAGGGAAGGAAGGGAGGGAAGAGGAAAACAGAGGAAGGATGGAGATAAGGAAGAAGGGAGGGAGGGAGGGAAGAAGGAAAACAAGGGGGAAGGATGGAGGTAAGGAAGGAAGGAGGGAGGGAGGAAGGAAAACAGGGAGGAAGGGAGAAGGAGGAATAGAAGGGAGGGTGGGAGAAGAAGGGAGAGGAGGAAGGAAAATGGAGGGAGGAGGGAAGGAGGAAAGAAGAAAACAGGGAGGGAGGGAGGGGAGTAAGGGGAAAATAGACTGGCAGGAAAGAAAGGACTAGGAGGGATGGATGGGAAGGAGAAAGGGCTCCATTTCTCAACGTCTTTCCATGGTGAAAGACAAAAGAATGATCCTTACAAGGCATTGTACTACTACTTCTACTATGACTAATAATAAATCAGGGTCTGTCAAGGTAAAAAAAAAAACAAAAAACACCCTGCCATTGTTTCCAATTCTCTGGATGGAGGGGAGACCGTTTCGAGTCACAAGCAGAGGAAAAAAAGTCTAACCCGACCAACAAAACACACCTGTCTAATATGACTGTCAATGCCCGGCACCACCACCTCTTCAGAAAGAAGCACCTATTGTCCAGACCAGCCTGTCTCACCTTCAGCCACTTTTAAGAGGCCTGGCCTACAACTCCCAGAATTCCCCAGCCAGCACACCTGGTGCATTCATTCTTTCCTGCTTTCCAATGGCAGAATCCCCTTGAAATAGGGACACCAGAAGACTGGGGGTGGGTGGGGGGAGATTCAAATCATTTAACCATCAGTTGTCTGCCAACAACCAGTTCACCAAACTGCTCAGGAAGTTAACCGGTTCTCGTAAACCGATATGAACCGGCTAAATCCCACCACTGCAGAAGACTCAAGCCAAACCTTGCAAAGGTGATCGAGCTAAAAGCAACGGATTAAAAATATTGAAGGAGGCCAAATATTGGGTGTGTGTGTGTGTGTGTGTGTGTGTGTGAGACCAAGAAAGTCTTAAAAGTGGTGAAAAACCTCAAAGAATGAACATCCCACAGCCAAAAATCACTCTGCTTTGAGCCCCGTGGCCTCACCGAGTTATGATTTCCCACCTTTTGCAACTTCTGTGTTTTGAAATGGTTGGGTGGACTACAATGCCCCTTCTCCACTCCCAATCAAGCCTCTGGACCCCAGAACCAACCACATGTGGGTCAGCAGGGAGAAATCTTTTCCCCTTCTGCTTCTCTAAACCATCATATCAGAGGGTTTAAAAAAAAAAAAAAGCATTTATGCGAACATTACACCGTTCATCCTTTATAATATAGCAATATATTTCATAGGTAAAATAAACTATGGTTATGCTTTCCTTTAGTCATCTTAATTTTTTGTGTTTTTAGTGTTTTTTTTTTTTTTTAGAAAACAGGAAAGAAAAAAAGAGAAAGAAAGAAAAATGAGATGCACAGAAACTCATTCTGCGTCGGTGTCCAGTTTTTGAGGAACGCCAAGGAGATGGGAATCTCGTTCGCCCTGCCTACTTGGCTTCTCCCTGATGGGAATAAGTGGTCAACACGGCAGGAACGGCGTTAAAAAATAAAATAAAAGAACCACAGTGACTTCCCATGTTTTTTTGTTGTGGTGGTGGTGGAGACCCACAATCCCTCTAGATGTCCTCTGTTGGTTCCGCTTTCTTCTCATCCTTCCTTCCCCACCCAAGAAATATGATCCAGTCTTGGTCAGAAAGCTCGTTGTTTTGGGGTCTCTGTGCAAGTGTGGATGACTTGGGGTGGGGTCTTCCTTGGTCAACATTACAGGTTTCTTTCATCCTTCCTGACAGCTGGCTGTTTGATCCAGTTATAGGTCACCCCTTCCAATAATGGCTTGTTCAACAAGGTTTGTTTCAAGACAGGTCAGCTGAGAATATTCCAGGTCAAGAGGGTTCTCGGCTCCTTTTCCTCGAGGGCAGAAGTGGGAGACACTCCCCCCCACCCACGAAGGGGACAACCTCTCCTTTCTCTCCAAGTGGTACAGTCCTACCCAAACCCCATCCAAGTTTTTCCTTCTTAAGCACATCCGACACACACATACATGTACCCCAAACAAACGGTAAGGCATTGTAGAATTACGTATTTGGTGATAAGGAAAGCTTTCGGTAACAAGATTCCTTGGGTCAGCAGGAACATCTGGAGAACCTCCTCAAAAAGCCACGGAGTTCCCCCTCCACCCCACTTCCCTGCCTTCCAAGGCTCACCCCCAAATGAAACCGTGGCTGGGTGCAATTCCCCGAAATGGTTATTGTGGTCCGTTTTGGGGTCCCATCACCTCACTTCCTCCTCCCCAGACTTAACTTCCTATCATTTCCTCCCCCACCCTCAAAACCCCCCTCTCCATAGATGTACTGCTTTGATGTTCACACCCATGCAGTGGAAGAAAGGGGGGTTGCTGCCCCAGATGAAGGTATGATGTAGTTAGGTGCACCAAATTTTGCACCAAATTCATCGGGCCCAGAAAGCAAAAGCTGGGTTTGTCTTCTCTTCTGAATCCCTGCTTTTTAGAAAAAGAGGGTTTGTTCGGTGGCCTCTTCCATGAACAGCTGTTGGAGGCCTTCAACTGGATGAAACAAAATGAATTTTCTCATACTTTTTTTGAGAAAACAAGATCCCTTGCACGAAGGGTTAGGTAGGAGAGGGAATTAAAACATCCACAAGCCACAAGCGGCGGTTAAACTGGCTGAACCCTGATGTGTTGAAGTTTTGGCGGGGCTTAGCCTGCTATGGGTGGGCCCAAACCTAGTTTGGAAATCAGGGTTGGTGGTTTGGCAGCTTCCTTAAGCCTAGCCAACTCAGCTTGGGCCAGCGACCCAAGCTGGTTTCGTTCAACAAGCCATAATTCAGTCCAGTGACCCAAACTGGCTTCATTCAACAAACCATGACTTTAGCAGAGCAACTCAAGCTGGTTTCATTCAACCAACCAAGTCTTGGCTCCGCCACCGAAGCTGGTTTCATTCAACAAGTCATGAATTGGCAGAGGGATCTAAGCTGGTTTCATTTAACAAACCAAGTCATGCCTTAGCAATTGAAGCTGGTTTCTTTCAACAAACCATGGCTTGTCCCAGCAAACAGAGCCAATTTTGGCACGAGAGTCCATGCTCTGAATTGCCAAGGGGGTCTATCAAAAGAGAGGAAGTGGCAATGACCAACCCAGCACCATCAACCTCACATTCATTCCTGTCTTTTGCGCGTAAAGTGAGGAAGACCAAAAAAAAAAAATTAACATTCATTGAAGAGGTAACCCCCAACACTCCCCCCCCAAGGACTTGGGGTAGTAGGGATTATGGGGGACCCCCTTGGGGGAAAAATATGGGGTAGGTTGCAATGCAAAAGCTCTCCCTGCTCATTTTTTCATTGGTTTGGCTGGTTTTGTGATATTCCCCCCCCACCCCGGTTGTTTTCCAGACAGGTAGTCCTTGACTTACGACTGCAACGGAGCCCCAGATTTAGGTCGCTAAGCAAGACATTCATTAGGGGAGTTTTGCCCCATTTTGCCACCTTCCCTGCCACCATCATTAAGTGAATCGGTGCAGTTGATAAGTTGGGAAGCGAATCTCGGCTGGTGAGAAGGATGCCAAAAATAGAGGACTACGTGACACAGCACCGGTCGTAAGGACGAACCAGTGGCCGAGCGTCCAAATTTGGATCACGTGACCAAGGTCGTAAGTGTGAAAAACGGTTCTAAGTCCCCTTTTTTCCAGGGCCGTTGGTAATTTTGAACTGTCATTAAATGAACCGTTGTAAGTGGAGGACTATCTGCCAGATTCGCCAGCCCGCGGTGCTTCTCAACCGTGGCCCCTTTAAGAAAAAGGGGTGGACTTCAACTCCCAGAATTCCTCAGGGCTGGCTGGGGAATTCTGGCAGTTGAACTCCGTTCCTCTTTCTTAAAGGGGCCACGGCTGAGAAAACTCTGCTCATCATCATATGGGACCAAGAAGGAAGATGGCGTCGCTCTCCAAGGTACTGAAAGAAGTGTGAGTGGCGGCTTTGCCATTGAAGGCACAACGTGGCCTCCCTTTTTCTTGTCCCCCTGAGTTTACCTGTTGGGGAAGGGTTAACTACAGGGAGTCTCGACTTACGGCCACAAGTGGGAACCCCACCCTGCCCTTTCAAGAGAGATAGGACGGTTAATAAATTTGGTATATAAAATAAAATACATTTCCGTCGCTAAGCAAGGCAGTTAACAAAGGACCCGTGCCTCATTCTGCAATCTTCCTCCTCGTTGTGAAGCCAATCCTGACAGTTGTTCAGCAAATCCTGCCCGTCATTAAGCAAATCCAGCTTCCCCATTGACTCTGCTGGCTGGGAAGGTCTCAAATGGCATTTGTATAAGCTTGGGATGCTGCCCCCTCCCTCCCTCCCTCCCTCCATATATATATATAGTGGCTGCTAAGCACCTGAGTTTTGAGTGTGCAATCATATGGGATGCTGCAATGGTCGTAAGTGTGAGGACTGGTCTAAAGTCCCATTTTTCAGTCACTGAATGAATGATTGGAAGTCAAGGAAAACCCGCCTTGCCTGTAATTTTTCCCCAAAGGGCGGGTGGGTTGGACTAGATGACCCACAAGGTCCCTTCCAACTCTGTTAATCTGAATCAGTCACACCTAGGCCAAAAATTAGACGTAGGTTTAGTTGGTTTGAATCTAATTACCTAATAATTTAATAATTCTCTCTCTTCTCCTTTTCTTCATTCCCCCCCAAAATGCAGCAAATTGTTCGCTTCGGGGAACTAAGGGGAAACTTCCTGAAAGTTAGAACAATTAATCAGTGGAGCAACTTGCCTCCAGAGGTTGTAAACGCTCCAACACTGGAAGTTTTAAAGAAGAGATTGGGTAACCATTTGTCTGAAATGGTGTCGGGTTTCCTGCCGAAGCAGGGGGTTGGACTAGAAGATCTCCAAGGTCCCTTCCAACTCTGGTATTCTATTCTATATGCAACACTCTTTAAAAGGAGGCCAGGCTCTCAATCCACAGCTGGATGAACCGAGGCACCTATATTTTATGTCGGAAATAAAGACAGTCACCCTTGGGGGAAAAAAAAATGATATAGCAGCCCTAACCATTCTAAATATGGCACCTCTGGCCAAGAGGGCTTGTATTTCTGCCAATAAGGCTGGTAACTCAAAATAGCCAATTTGTGCTGTATTTATGGCCTAAGATAAGGACACTGGAGTCTTTCCAAAGATCAAAATGACCAGAACTCTTTGGGAAGGAGAAAGGGATGGGAATTGGAGGTGAAGGAAGGATGGATGGAAGGAAGATGGGAATGAGGAGGAAAGGAGGGAGGAGAGATGGAGTAAAAGGAAGGGATGAGAATTGGAAGAAGGAAGAGAGGAAGGAAGGGAAGGAGAAGGGAAGGAGGAGAAGGAAGGAAGAAGGAGGAAAGGAGAGCTGGGGGAAAGGGAAGGGATGAGAAATGAAAGAAGAAAGAGGGAACGAAAGAAAGAAGGAGAAGGGAATGAGGAGAAGGAAGGAAGAAGGAAGAAAGGAGAGCTGGGGGAAAGGGAAGGGATGAGAAATGAAAGAAGAGGGAAGGAAGGAAAGAAGGAAAGAAGGAGAAGGGAATGTGGAGAAGGAAGGAAGGAGAAATGGAGGAAAGGGAAAGGATGAGAATTGGAGGAAGAAAGGAGAGGAGAAGAAGAGGAAGGAAAGATGGAAGAATGGAAGGCTTGTGAGCCAAGAGCTGAACTTCAATATTTACAGATAATCCGCAATTTACATTCATTTTTTTCACTTAGTGACCGTTCAAAGTTACAACGACACTGAAAAG
>BHFT01048643.1:0-69778 GCA_004320025.1 Laticauda laticaudata
GTTTTCCCCCCCCACCCGCTCCCAACCCCAACCCAGCCACTACAAAGCCCATAAATCCTCCCCTCCTGGCCCAGCCCTCCGTTTCCGGCCTCCTTCGAAGGCGGCCTTAAAGATACCTTGGAAAGATCAACCAGCGTGTTGGCTTGGTCGTTCAACTTCCTTTGTTCCATCTTCACGTTCCTTAACCTTAGGGGGGGGAAAAATAAATATGAAAAATAACTTATAGGAATATGAAACCCCAGTTCTGGCCCCCACCTCTCTCTTCCTGCCTCGGCTTGGAACAACCTCACTGAGGACTAGAATCCTGCCCGGGCCCCCTTTTTCCGGAGGAAAAATACATTTTTTTGCATTTATCATCACCGTTGGACTCCACTGGTTAAGCGAGACATTTCTCACATGAGCTCTGCCCTGTTTTATGACCTGTCCTCCCCTTGTTGTTAAGCAAATTGTCACCATGGATGCAGTGGGCTCCCTTCCCCTCATCAGCAAGTTGCAAAAGGGGACATGCAACCATCAAACATACGAATCAGTGCCTGAATTTCTTTTTCTAAAAGTTCTTATTTATATGTTTTTCTTTAACATATACAAATGCTAGCTGGATACCTGTGGTTCACAACGAAACTGTGGTTTTGGGGGAGGAAAATAAGGAGAAAAATATTCTGCCTCTGCCTACTAGCATCCATCGGCTAGCGTTCTGTCAGTGTGTGAGAGTGGAGGGCTGTTTGGAAACTGAAAGAGTATTTGCTGTGTGAACAAGAGGGAGACAGCAAGGAGCCTGGGCGTGGCTTAGCTCAACTGTTCTGGACTAAAGCTGGTTGCTGCTGTGAAACAGAAACTGAAACTCGTCTCCTCTGCTTGTGTTTTGCATTGAAAAGATCTTCTTTCAGGTGGGAGGGGGGAGGAGAATTTCCTTAGCATTCAAGATGCATGTACATAATAATATAATAATGATGAGTGATGATGATGATATGATGATGATGATGATGTGATAATGATAATGAGTAATGATAACTAATAATAATAATAATTAATAATAATATATATAATAAATAATAATATAAATATAAATATATGGAAATACTCTAAAGTGTCGATTCTCAGCGTGCTGATCATTTGGAAATCCTTTTCTTTAGTGAGCCTAGAAGCCAAGGGAAATTATGTGCTAAATTTCAGGTTGTAGGCTTTTACGGTCCTGAGATTTTGGGTGGGATGAATACGTGAGGGGCATTTTGCTTTATAGTAGATAGATAGATAGATAGATAGAATAGATGATAGATAGATAGTAGATATAGAGATAGATATAGGTAGAGATAGATATGATATTGGTATATAACATAAGATTAGTTAAACAGCGTATTGTCTGGGTCTTTTAACATATAATATAGTAAGTCATAATATTCTTTATCTTGATAATAATAGTATTTCTTCCAGCTTCTAATTTCTACCTTGGTTTTTTCCAACCATTGGTAAAACAAATTCCCAGTTAAAATACAAAGTCAGTGCCCTGGATTTCCGATCACTTGACCACTGGTGGGGGGGGGGGAAATGCCCCAACGGTCATTACGTGTGAAAACAGGCTCCAGGGGGCTTATTTCAGGGCCATTGTAACTTGGAGCAGTCGCTAAACGAACTATCATAAGTTGAGGGCTTCCCGGTATTCACGGGAAACTAAAGTATTCCCCTCTGCACAATTCAGCTCAATGGCTCTTTGCAGTGACCTCTTTATTTTTTGTGGGGGCAGGGAGGGAAGCTGGAAATGAGCAGGTTTTTCCCCTACTTGAACCCCCAAAGTAACCTACTGGTGGATGGCTTGGAGGAATTTTCTCTGGTGCTTCCGGATTCTGCCGTGATCGATCCTTTTCAACAACTTGGTGTGTTTGTAGATCAGCCAGGTTTCCCGAAGGACGTTGGCCGCGGCGTTCTTGATCTGCGGGAGGAAAACACATTGAAATTCCTATCCTTTTTTTCACACACANGTCAATTTTTCTTGTCCTAAAACCACTGGCTTTTTTTCACACACACACACACACACACACACACACACACACACACACACACACGAGAAAATTCCAGCTTTCTTCCCAAACAGAAATACCCTGGTGGATATTCTAGACTACAACTCCCATCAGCCCCAGCCAGGAGTGGGGTCCTTCCTAACCTCTGAGAGACAACGTGGAAGGAGTAGAAGTGGACAAAATTGGAGGAAACTACAAAGGATAAACTCCCTTGGCATGACATGGGGATAAGCTGACATGGCTTGGATAGTTAGGCTTTTTTTTTTTTTAAATAATCCTGGTTAGTTAAGGGGCGTGCATAAGTGCACCATCATGCCTCCCGTCCCTGTCCTACTGTCCCCATTTAACTGTACCTATTTCCTGTATTCTTACTCATGTTTATACTTATACCTATTATTTTGTAAGCAATTGACAAATCAAATAAAATAAATAGTTTCTTTGGGGGCTAATTTTTGGCTAAGGCAATAACTAAGTTGGTGTTTTGTGCCGATAAATCACAAAACGGTGCATTTGGCACGTTTAAGATGGATGGATCATAATACCCATAATTCTCCAGTCAGTAAGTCCATCCCTCTTAAAGCATGTCAGCTGGGGGATTCTGGGAGTTGAAGCCCACCCATTTTATAGCACCTTGGATGGGGGATTCTGGGAGCCGAAGTCCTCCCCTCTTAAAGTTCCCAACACTGAGAAAGGCTGCTCAGGAAATCCCTCTATTCACTCAGATGCCTCTGTGCAAAAATTTAGCTGACCGATGACCCAAGAGCTTGGAAAAGCAAGGAATTTTGCCCTCCCTCTCCTCAAAATAAGGGGAAAAAATAGAAAACAGCAAGGGAAAAAAAGGGGGAAATGCAACCCCCCTAACCCTCCCTCCCTCCCCCCCTTGCTATGGCATCTCCAGTCTCCATCTGCATTTTAGCAGCGATTCTGGGGAAAAAAGGGCTCAAAAAATGCACGTAAAGAAAAAAAAAATGAATAAAATGCATCCGGCTGGATGTAAGAATTGTTTGGAAGAAGAATAGGAGAGCTCCAGGTTTTGTGAAATTCTCTGCCCATCGGTGAGAAAACAAAACTAGGAAATGTGACAAAGCAGCAGAGCAAAATAAAAAAACAAAAAATCACAACTCAATAATTTTTGAACCAACACAGACTCCAGATGAGTTTCTCTCCTCTGGAAAAGCATGATTTCTGAGTCAGGTGCCCACAAAGGAGGAAAAAAACAAAAACAAAAATGAACCACGTTTGAATCTTGCTTGGAAAACCCTTATAAAAAACCAAAACAAAAAACAAAAAACCCCAAACCCAGACATCCCTCTGCCACTTTGGCATTTCAATCAATTCCCTCTCCAATTAAAAGAAAGATTTCTCTTTCCATCCAACTCTTTAAGGGCCTCCAAGCTCTCCGTCCAGAAGCCAATTTAACTAACGCTGCCAAAAAGGAGACAAATAAAACAAAACTACAATGGCCAAGCTCAGAGATCAGGCAGCTTGGAGTTGAAATAAAACACGATAAAAATAGAGGCCTTTCCTTGCTCTCGCTCTCTCTCTCTCTTTTGGAGCATCCATTCAGCTTGGGAAAGGGATCTCCAGAAGGGGAATTTGGGGGGGTCTTAAAATCAGAGGTGGGACCCACTGAGATCTGCAGAGGGGTGGCTTTTGGGTTGTTGTTTTTTGCAAACTCCCCCACAAAACGAGTGCTGTGGAAGGAGAAGCTTTGTCCATTCATAAAACATCAGCCATTGTTGCGAGAAAACCTGAAAGCTAAAGAATTTCCTTCTTGCCTCCTCCAGACCTCCTCTGAATTTTTATTTTATTATTCGTATTCGTTTTTGCAAGGGGATCAGTCTAAAGAGAACCCTGAGTGGATTCTTTGGCTTTTTTTAAAAAAAAAAAATCCTACAATGCTCAGAGGCTCACAGGGGGGCTGAGAGGCGTATTTTTGGGGGGCAGGGAAATAATAATAATAATTATAATAAAAGAAATTGGTTTGGGTTTCATGCTGCAGAACATTTCTCACCGATGGAGACANCACACAAAAGAGAAGGTGGGGAGGAGAAGAGGTACTCAGAGCCCATCAGCAAAGCAACAAAGTTGGGTTTCCTGCCCAGGGTTGGACTAGAAGACCTCCAAAGGTCCCTTCCAACTTCCATTGCAGGTAGTCCTCGATGTATGACCTCAGTTGAACACATACACACATTTCTGCTGCTAAGTGAGATGCTGCAGTTGATAAGATAGGAATCTGGTGGTTCTGTGAATCTGGCTTCCCGATAGATTTTTGGATGCAAAAAAGGGATGCAGCAACCGTCGTAAATACGAACCAGTTGCCAAGCGGGGGATGCTGCAAAGGTCACGACTGTGAGAAACGGTCGTAAGTCCCTTTTTTCCCCGTGCCGTCGTAACTTTGAACCAAGGGAACTGTTGTAAGCTGATGACAACCTCTACTCTGCCATTCTGGCTTTAGGGAGCGAGCCTCCATATACAAAGGCAGTCTATCTCGGAGCTGGCCTTCCTCTAAGCTTACCTTTCTGAGGTGGAGGGGGGAAGGATGACGCCCCAACTCATCTAGGGGTGGGAGGGTGGACATTCACAGGCTAAACCAGCCATCGAGGGCTGCCTAATCGGCTGGAACTACAAATCCCATCAGCCTCCCCCCCCCCCCCNCCCCCCCCCCCCCCCAGTTAGTATGATACAAAGGATTGAGTCACAGAAGGAGTAAGGTAGTTGTAGGGTTGCAGGGAATACAATTTCTATCTGTCAACTTTCTATATGTTAATTCCTGACAGGGAGAGCAATTAATGAGTGGAACAATTTGCCTCTGGAAGTTGTGTCTGCTCCATCCCTGGAGGTTTTTATTTGTCCAAAATGGTAAAGGATCTCCTGCTTGAGCAGGGGGTTGGACTAGATGACCTTCCAAGGTCCCTCCCAGCTTATTCGGTGTTCTAATATTCTATTATAATATTCTTAACAAGGCCCACAAGGACGAGGAAACAGTTCTGGAAAGGAATCTGAAATTTAGTCTTTGGATCCCAAGGGAAGGAGATTTCTGTTTGTCCAAGATGGATTTTTATTTTTTATTTTTTCAAACAAACAAAGAAAAAACACAAACAAAAAAACATAAAACCATCTTCAGTTGCATACAGTGTGTCGGTTGGTACCCGTCTCTTGTGCGTCATTCCCTTCCAATTGTTTTTTAATCCTCATATTATGTATAAGTTATGTATATTTCTGATATAATCATTATTTATTATTTAATAGATTGTTACTTATGTTTCATCATTTTATGTGAGCAAATCCCCATTCTGACTTAACCTACTTTATGACGTTCATTTCATCATCACCATCTATTCAATCATATTTTATCATTACTATACTTTATCTCTAACAATTCTATTATACTTATATATTATATTATAGAGTATCATAAAATATTTCACTTCCATATTTTTGGTGGATTTTTACACTGGCCAAGCTGTGGTTTAATCCTGGTTTGGGGCATCAACCACAAGGGGGCTCCAATCCCACAGCATGGTAGAAACTGCAAGGCGTAACAGCCAACTTGGCTCAACTGGATACACCCCAAGGCCGACCACAGTGTAAACCAAACCACCATATCCTAGCTTGTTAAGCTTCCATTAGAGACATCCTTGTTGGAAACGGGTTGGTTCCCTCCACTGGACAGAAATGCATTCTCACCAAGTCCAAATTGCTTTTTAATTGAATAATAATTCTTTTTTTTTAATTGTTGCCCTTGGTAACATTTTGTTTCACCAACCTCTGTCTTTACAGATGATTGCTTTTCACAAATTGTTTTTAATGGGAGGTTTCTTGTATTATTTATTGACTGAGGCTCCCTGGGTCCCGCAGGGAGGAAAAAGCAGTTTGAAAAGAAAACAAATATTAATAAATCATAAGGCATGCGCCACTGGGGAGCTGGGAAAGGGAAGGCAGGAATGCATGCAAAGCTGTCCTTTCCCCTGTTAATTGCAACCTGAAAAAACATTAAAGGCTCTAGTCCTCACTGTTTTTGAATCCAATCCCAGGAGCATTTAGCTCATTGTGACAAACGATTGTTTATTTCCTTCAGGAGGTCCAAAGCAAACTTTTATAATATTTGCACTGTAGAAGGGAAGGAAGGATCAGATATCATCCAATGCACTATTTCTCGAGTGGGCTGAATTGAAGAGGGATGGACTTCTACTCCCAGAATCCTCCAGGCAGCATGTTGGCTGAGGGATTCTGGGAGTTGAAATCCACACCCCTTAAAGCAGGCCGGCTGGGGAATTCTGGGAGTTGAAGTCCACACACGTCTGTAAGACGCCACGTGCGCGGTAGCAACAATCCAACGCAACCACATGATTGTTCTAGTAGCTGAGCTTACCCGTTTGGTGAGCTGTGTGTCCATCATGAAGTTGTGGACGTGTTTCTCAGCCTTGGTGAGTTCTAGTTTCCGGGCGACCACGGCCACCACCAGGGCAGTGCATCCAGCTCCCTGGAAGAGAGCCCAAAATTCAGAATTAGCTCTGAATTCAATGTGTTTGCAAGTATATTTTCCATCCTGGCCTACTTCCTCCGCGTACAGGGACCCATTTTCCCCACAAGACCCCTCCCATCCCCAATTTTGAGCCCCACCCCTTTTGGGGACCTTCTCTCCCTGCAGAGAATGGTGTGCTTGGGAGCAACAACCACACCTTTGTGTTCCACTCCTCCTCCTCCTCCTCCTCCTCCCCCCCCAGCCAGCCAGCCAGCCAGGATCGGGTTTAATTAGGAAAAAATGGAATAAAGAATGAATAAATGAATCTTCAGCCTGGGATGAAAGGTCACTCCGGGATGACCGCCCCCCCCTGCCGCCCCCCACTGTCCGTGGTGCTGAAACTGGCCTTGAATGGGCATCGCTGGGAAACCGCCAGCCTTTCTCTCCTTCCTCCTTTCTGTCTTTTTTCTCTCCTTCCTGCTTTTCTCTTTCTCTCCTTCCTCCTTTCTGTCTTTCTTTCTCTCCTTCCTGCTTTTCTCTTCTCTCCTTCCCCCCTTTCTTCTTTTTTCTTCTCTCCTTCCTGCTTTCTCTTTCTCCCTGCTCCTCCTTTCTGTCTTTCTTTCTCTCCTTCCTGCTTTTCTCTTCTCTCCTTTCCTCCTTCTGTCTTTCTTTCTCTCCTTCCTGCTTTCTCTTTCTCTCCTTCCCCCTTTCTGTCTTTCTTTCTCTCCTTCCTGCTTTTCTCCTTTCTCTCCTTCCTCCCTTATCTGTCTTTCTTTCTCTCCTTCCTGCTTTTCTCTTTCTTCTCCTTTCCCCCTTTCTGTCTTTTCTTTCTCTCCTTCCTGGCTTTTCCTCTGTCCTCCTTCCCCCTTTCTGTCTTTCTTTCTCTCGTTCCTGCTTTCTCTTTCTCTCCTTCCTTTCTGTCTTTCTTTCTCTCCTTCTGCTTTTCTCTTTCTCTCCTTCCTCCTTTCGGTCTTTTCTCCTCCTTCCTGCTTTTCTCTTTCTCTCCTTCCCCTTTCTGTCTTTCTTTCTCTCCTTCCTGACTTTTCTCTTCTCTCCCTCTCTCCTTCTCTGTCTTTCTTTCTCTCCTTCCTGCTTTTCTCTTTCTCTCCTTCCTCCTTTCTGTCTTTCTTTTCTCTCCTTCCTGCGTTTTTCTTTCTCTCCTTCCTCCTTTCTGTCTTTCTTTCTCTCCTTCCTGCTTTCTCTTCTCCTTCCTCTTTCCTGTCTTTCTTTCATGCCTTCTGTTTTTCTCTTTCTCTCCTCCTCCTTTCTGTCTTTCTTTCTCTCCTTCCTGCTTTCTCTTTCTCTCCTTCCTCCTGCTTTCTTTCTCCTCCTTCCTGCTTTTCCTCTTTCTCTCCTTCCTCCTTTCTTGTTCTTTCTTTCTCTCCTTCCTGCTTTTCCTCTTTCTCTCCTTCCTCCTTTCTGTCTTTTTTTCTCCTCCTCCTTCTTTTCTTCTCTTTCCTTCTCCTTTCTGTCTTTTTTCCTCCTCCTTCTTTTCTCTTTTCTTCCTTCCTCCTTCTGTCTTTTTTTCTCTTCTTCCTTTTCTCTTTCTTTCCTTCCTTCGTTCTGTCTTTCTTTCTCTCCTTCCTGCTTTTTCTCTTTCTCTCCTTCCCCTTCTGTCTTTCTTTCTTCCTTCCTGCTTTTCTCTTTCTCTCCTTCCTCCTTTCTGTCTTTCTTTCTCCTTCCTGCTTTTCTTTTCTCTCCTTCCTCCTTTCTGTCTTTCTTTCTCTCCTTCCTGCTTTTTCACTTTCTCTCCTTCCGTGCTTTCTGTCATTCCTTTCTCTCCTTCCTTCTTTCTCTTTGCTTGCCTCCTTTCTGTCTTTTTCTCTCCTTCCTTCTTTTCTCTTTCTTTCCTTCCTCCTTTGTCTTTTTTTCTCTCCTTCCTTCCTTTTTTCTCTTTCTTTCCTTCCTTCTTTCTGTCTTTCTTTCTCTCCTTCCTTCCTTTTTTCTCTTTCTTTCCTCCTCTTTCCTTCCTCTTCCTTTCCTCCTTCCCTCCCTTTCTTTTTCTGTCTTTCTTTCTCTTTCCTTCCTTCTTTCTATTTCTTTCTTTCCTCCCTCCCTCCTTTTTCTTCCCTCCTTTTCTTTCTTCTTTCCTTCCTCTTCCTTTCTTTCTCCTTCCTTCCTTTTTTCTATCTTTCTTTCTTTCCTTCCTTTCCTCCCCCCTCTCTTTCTTTCTGTTTTTCTGTCTTTCCTTCCTTCCTTCTATTTCTTTCTTTCCTTCTCTTTCCTCCCTCCCTCCCTTTTTTCATTTTCTTTCTTTCTTCCCTTCCTTTCTTTTTCTTCTTTCCTTCCTTCCTCTTCCTCTTTTTCTTTCTCATTTTCCTTCCTTCCTTCCTCTTTCTTTCCTTTTGGGTTGGGCCTTATTGTTTGCATCCCCTTTCCTATCCCACTCCAGCAATACCCTTTCAAAAACGAGCTATGGGGCTCCCAGTCCAGGCTGCTCCGTATTTTCTCTTCCCAGTTCCAGGACCCCCGTTTCATGGTTTCCTCCAGCTGCCTCCCACGCCCCAAGCCCTCCTGTAGCCCATATTTCCTCTTGCAGAATGACACTCCAGGGTGGGGGAAACTCTCCGTGGGTCGATCCTTCGGTTGCTTCTTGAAAAAGTCTTCTTTATCCAGTGCTTCCCTGCCATTCCCAGGGAAACTTTCCCCTTCCCACAAATATTGAGCTCCCAAGAGGGGCAGACAAGGTCAGCTCAGGAAAGAAGGAAACCAAGGCTGCCAATTCCATTTGGCCAGGTTTGGTCTGGTGGTGAAGGTGGCAGGAGTGAGAGTGGGAGGCGGTGGGTTCAAGTCCTGCCTTACCCTTGTCTCTCTCTCTCTCTCTCTCCATCTCTCTCTCTCCCTCATTTTCTCTCTCTTTCTGTCTCTCTCTCTTTCTCTCTCTCTCTCCATCTCTCTCCTTCTCTCTCTGTCTCTCTCTCCCTGACTCTGTCTTTCTCTCTCCATCTCTCTCTCTCCCTCCTTTTCTCTCTCTTTCTGTCTCTCTCTTTCTCTCTCTCTGTCTCTCTCTCTCTCTCTCTCTCCATCTCTCTTTCTCTCCGTCTCTCTCCTTCTCTCTCTGTCTCTGTCTCCATCTCTCTGTATGTGTGTCTGTGTCTCCTTTACCTTCCTGGCAAGGAACCAGCTGAGCTCATCTTTATCCAAGCAATTATCTCCCAGTCAAGATTGCCTGAGGCCAGGAACAGAGGCGACAGGGGTAACAAAATGACACCAACATCCACACAAGCTCTTTATGGCTTAGTAGCGGGCTGGAGGCAGAATCTTAAAAATGCCTGGAAGAATTTCCCACTCTCGTCCTTGACTTACCACAGTAGTCACAATTTCCATGGCTAGTCGAGGCAAGCAAGTTAACAAAACAAACCAAGTAGGAAGGGACCTTGGAGGTCTTCTAGTCCAGCCCCCTGCCCAAGCAGGAGACCCTATCCCATTCCAGACAAGGGGCTGTCAAGTCTCATCTTGAAACCCTCCAGGGATGGAGCAGCCACAACTTCTGGAAGCCAAGTTGTTCTACTGATCAATTGTTCTGTTTAGGAAATTTGTATCACTGTTTGAGGGGCTGCCCCAAAGAAGGGCGGGGTGTGGGGGGGGGCAAGCCATTTTCCAAAGCCCCTGAAGGCAGGACAAGAAGCAACAGACTGGAAACCAATCAAGGAGAGAAGCAGCCTGGAACTAAGGAGAAAATTCTCAACAATAAAAACAATGAACGAATTAAATGGCTTCCCTGGAGAAATTGTGAGTGCTCCATTGCTGGAGGTTTCTAAGAAGAGATTGGACTGCCATTTGTCTGAAATAATGTAGGGTGTTCTGCTTTAGGAGAGGGTTGGACTACAAGACCTCTAAGGTCCCTTCCAACTCTCTTATTCTCCCTCCCTTCCTCTTCTCCTTCCTTCCTCTCCTCCCTTCCATTCCTCCCTCCCTTCCTTCCTCACCTCCCTTCTATTTATTTTATTTTATTATGGTATTTTATTTGTCAATTGCTTACAAGATAACAGGTATAAGTATAAACATGAATAAGAATACATTTCTTACTTATATCTTCCACTCCTTCCTTCCTTCCTCTCCTCCTTCCCTCATTTCCTTTCTCCTTTACTGGAGGTTTTCAACAAAAGACCAGACAGCCATTTATCTTATTTGGTCTAGAATTCTCCTGCTTGAGAAGGTGGTTGGACTAGAAGACCTCTAAAATCCCTTCCTGGTCATTCATATTTTGAATTGTTACCATCAGGGAGGCGTTATAGGTGTCTTAAAATGAGGACTAATAGATGGAGAAACAGTTTCTTTTCCAAGGCAATAATTGTCTTGAATCAAACAGTACATTTGTGATTTAGTCCTATGTATAAAGTGGCATTTTTAAACTATCTAAATATATGTTTTGAACAGATTTTAGACTAGGTTTTTAATTATAATTATTATTACTTTAATTATTTTAATTTTTAAATACTCTGTAGCGTGATTGTGATGTGGTGTTTGGGGCACTGTGCTGGAGTAGCTTTCAAATTTCATTGTATTTTGTATGCAGTGACAACAAAGGTATTCTCTTCTCTTCTCTTTTCTCTTCTCTTCTCTTCTCTTCTCTTCTCTTCTCTACTATTCTCTTCTCTTCTCTTCTCTTCTCTTCTCTTCTCTTCTCTTCTATTCTATTCTATTCTATTCTGTTCCAACTCAACTATTCTGTGCATTTGTGTTAGCTGGGTTGGACTGTTGTTGATGATTTCAGGGGCTCCCACCCACCTCTCCAATTTGTGGCGGCTGTTTACAGCTCACGTTTGTTCCAAATCCTCTCCCAGCCTTCCACGCTCTCTCTGGCTCAGTGTGCATGGTTTTTTTTTCAAGGGGGAGGGTGGGTGTTGAGACATGTGGAGGAAACACTTCGGGTCCCTGCACAGGCTACCCATCAGTCCATGTCTATTAAAATGGAAGCCTTTCCCCCCCATCCCTCCCCTCCCCTCCCCTAGAGAATAAAACCAAAACCTGTCTGAGCATAACAGATTCTGTAATTAACAGATCTGATCTCAATTCTGGGGCATTCTCGGAAGCATGCACACCAGCCTTGTGTCTCTCACACAAACACTACAAATCATGTGGCAGTTTAACATGCAAAAGGGTTGTTTTTTAAAAAAGAAAAAGAAGAGGGAGGAGGAGGAAGAAGAAGAAAGAAGAAGAAGAAGAAGAAGAAGAAGAAGAAGAAGAAGAAGAAGAAGAAGAAGAAGAAGGGAGGAGGAAGAAGGAGGAGGAGGAAGAAGGAGGAGGAGAAGGAGGAGGAAGAAGGAGGATGAAGAAGAAGAGGAAGAGGAAGAAGAAGGGAGGAGGAAGAAGAAGAAAGAAGGAGGAGGAGGAAGAGGAAGAAGCAGAAGGAAGAAGAGGAGGAGGAGGAAGAAGAAGAAGAAGGAGGAGGAGGAAGAGGAGGAAGATGCTATCATGTCATCCCTTTTCATTAAATTAGACATGTCCAATTCCTACAACCATTTTTCTCATGTTTTAGCCTCCAGCACACTAATAATGTTTGTTGCTCGTCTCTGCACTCTTTTCCAGAGTCTCAACATCCTTTTTTTATATCATGGCAACCAAAATTGGATGCAATATTTCAAGTGGGGTCTTACCAAGGCATTATGAAGTGGTATTAACACTCAAATATTGGAAGGCTGCTAGCATGTCACTCCTTGGTCCTTTTTTTCATTAAAATTGACATATCTGATTCCTGCAGCCATTCCCGTTTTATTTTTATCTCCAGTCCCCTAATTATCTTTGTTGGTCTTCTATTCACTCTTTTTTTTAGAGTCTCAAAGGGGTTTGCAAGGCAGGAATTAAATGAACCTCAATGTTCTTTTTGGGGGGAGTTTCTCAATCAGTTCTTAATTAATCATTCTTAATTCATTCTTCCTTGGTTAAACCTTTCCAAATCCATAACTCAGATGCCTTTTGGACTCTGGTCTGGCTTTGCAGTAGATGGCAGAAAGAGAGGACAAGTGAAAACATACATTTAGCCAACATCTTGTAGAAAATGCAGCCATAATCATGGCTTGTCAGAAGCTGACCCTGAGACTCAACAACTGTCATAAAGATGAGTCAGTTTTCCGCCGTCTGAGTTTCGATCACACAATCCCAGAAAATGCTGCAACGGTCGTGGGAAAAGCAATTGTAAGTTGCTTTTCATTTCAGTGCTGTCCTAACTTTGAACTGTCACTAAACAGAACCGTTGTAAGTCAGAGACCAGCTGATCTCTTTTGCTTGCTTGAAATCCAAAGAGCAGGAAACCCATTCAGTGAGGGGTTTTTTTCTTCTTCTCCATTTCTCTCTGAAGTTTGCTGATCGAAAGAAGCTTCGGTGTTTAAAGGGTTCATTTTCTGGATGAATGGCACCCAAAATTCACCGCTTGCTACGAAACATTTGACAGGATTTCCTCCTGGGCTCCCTTTGAAGATTCTTGCCTTGTCAAAAACACACACACACACACACACACATACAAAACCCAGCCTTGTGGTTTCTCTCTAGGTGTCTAACCTGTTATTTAACATTTTCAAGTAGGCTGGAATATGAAACGAGGATGAAGAACCTATTTTGGGAGCATCCAGAGAGCCGGCCCTATCTAACAAAATGAAATTCATTGAAGAGAAAAGTAAAGTCTTACACTTAGGCAAGAAAAACTTTATAGACTGGGGTGAAACCAGGCTTAATAGCAGGAACTGTGAGAGAGAAGTTGGAGTTTTAGTGGACAACCAGCTAAATGTGAGCCAGCCGTGTGCAGCAGCCGCCAAAAAAGCCAATGCAATCCTAAGTTGCATTAACAGAGGGATGCAATTGAGATCAAGGGAGGTACTAATACCACTCTATAAAGCCTGAGTAAGGCCACACCGAGAGTCCTGCATCCAGTTTTGGTCACCACACTATCAAAAAGATTTTGAGACTTTAGAAAAAGTGCAGAGAAGAGCAATCAGGATGATGAGGGGCTTGGAGGCTCAAACATACGACAGACGGTTGCAGGAACTGGGCCTGGCTAGTCTGGGGAAGAGAAGGACCAGGGGAGACAGGAGAGCATCTTCCAGTATTTGAGGGGTTGCCCCAGAGAGGAGGAGGGGGGGGTGTCAATCTATTTTCCAAAGCTAGACAAGGAATAATGGATGGAAATATACAAAAATCAAGGAGAGATTCAACCTGGAAATAAGGAGGAATTTTCTGACAGTGAGAGCAGTCAACCCCTGGAACAGAAATTGCCTTCGAAAGTTGTGGGAGCTTCATCACTGGAGGCTTTCAAGAAGAGACTGTGCTGCCATCTGTTAGATGGTGTAGGGTCTCCTGCTTGGGCATGGGGGTTGGACTAGATGACCTACAAGTTCCCTTCCAACTCTGGTATTCTATATTCAGTGGAACTACTTGCCTTCATAAGTTGTGGGAGCTTCATCCCTGGAGGCTTTCAAGAAGAGACTGTGCTGCCATTTGTCAGAAATCGTGTATGGTCTCCTGCTTGGACAGGGGGGTGAGACTAAATGACCTCCAAGGTCCCTTCCAACTCTGTTAATTTATGTTAATCTATCATTTCCCAAATTAAAAATCAAAAGACTGGATCACTTGCCAGCTTTGACTGTTCTGGTGGGATCCAAGCTAACAGTTAAAATAGAGAATTGAGGCTTGCTGGAAATCGAACTACAGTTCCCAAAATCCTTCACTGAGGATGCTGGCTGGGGTTGGTGGGAATTGTAGTTCTGATTAGCTGCTCTTGCTTTCCCTTTTCTCAGGCCAGTGAGACAGAATTCAGACTTCAAAATGAGGCAGGTAGATCTCAACTTACAATAGTTCATTTAACGACCGTTCAAAGTTACAACAGCACTGGGAGAAAAAAAATGATTTGTGTGGGTTTTTCACACTTACGACCATCGTAGCATCCCCCACAATCACGTGATCAAAACCAAAAAGTTTTTAAACTAACTCATAGTTACGACGGTCGCAGCATCCCGGGGGGCGGGGGTTGCCAGAACCCCTTTCGGACCTTCTGACAAGACATTGGGGAAGACGGTTTCGTTTAACGACCATGTCACTAACTGAAGAACCACGGTGTTTTGCTTAACCACGGTGGCAAGAAAAGTCGTAAAACGGGGCAAAATTTCACTCGGTTAGCAACATCAATGTTGGGCTCGGTTGGGACTCTCTGTAACCAGCCAGATGGGTTATCTCTTCTATTTTTCCTTTTTTTCTTTCTTAAAAGAAATAAGTTTTTAAAAGTTTGTTTTTCAAAAGGCAGGGAAAGATGTCAGCTGTCCTCAGACAGGCTGTTTTTTTTTTTCCTTCCAGAGAGCAAAATGTTTACAGCCGATAAATTAAATTTCCCCTCCTTTCTGCAGTCCAAATAAGTAGCTGTTTTCCATCACACTCAATGACCTGGGCCAGCCAAGCTTGGAAAGCAATTGAAATGCCACCTTGGCGGTGCCAAGCAAGGCCATGGCTCGGTTAAGAGGGCACCCAGCAGCTGCTGGTTCAAATCCTGCCGCTTCCAACAAACCAGGTTCAAGGAACCAGAGGTTGGGAAAAACAAAACACACAAATGGCAAAAGTTTTTAATTTTTCAAGCAAGGCCAGGAGGCATTTGCTACAAACAGCCCACCTCAATCCCATGGACACTGATGAATGTATGGCTGTTTGGCTCTGACAGCATATTAATTGGAGAGAGAGAAAAAAAGAAAAGAAAGGGGGGGGGAAATAGATGGACGAATGGATGGCTAGCTAGTTACAGAGGCTCGTGAAATGAAGAGAAAAAAGAAGATAGAGAGAGAAGATAGGAGAGAGAGAGAGAGAAGGAAGATAAATGAAGAGAAGCTAGGTATTAGATTGTGTATCTACAAAGAAAGTACAGAGGGAGGGAGAAAGAGAGAGGGGGAAGGAAGGGAGGGAAGGAAGGGGGAAGGTAGGGAAAGAAAGAAGGGGAAAAAAAGGGAAGAGAGGAAGGGAGGGAGGGAGGAAAGGAGGGGGAGATGGAAAGAAGGAAAAAGGGAGGAGGAAAGGAAGGGAGGAGTGAAAAAAAGGGAGGGAGGAATGGAAAGAAAAAAGGAGAGGAAGGGAGGGATGGAAAGAAGGAAAGAAGGGAGGAGAGGAAGGAAGGATGGAAGGGAGGGAGGAGACAGAAGATAGAAAACAAAGAGAGATTGAGATAAGAGAGAGAGAGAGAGAGATGAATGGATAGATGGAACGAGGTGATAGAACGAGGTGAAGGGATAGAAACTGGATATATATGAAGCAGTTTAAGCCAAGGGGTGGAGAGAGAGAGGCTGTGGAGGACGGGACCCAGCTGGAGCTGAGAATCGGGGCAGGGGGACATCTGGATCCACTCTGAACCGACTGGGATTGAAACCCAGGCATTCAACATCCTGTTTCTCACAAGGGCCTGCCAACATTTTTGGTGGTTGGGGGGAAAAAAGAATCACAACAGACTGTCCAGGAGGAAGGGAAGATATATTTAAGTGGTAGATTGCTCTTATACAGGGAGGGTTTATTTTGAGGGAGCATAATTAGAAAGCATGACTTTGGGCTGATCACTGGCAGATCTATCTATCTATCTATCTATCTATCTATCTATCTATCTATCTATCTATCTATCCATCTATCTATCTTATCAATCTGTTATCTATTATCTAGATAACCCTCCCTCTCTATCTATCTTCTATCTTGCTTCTTTCCAGTCCTATCTGCATCAATTTCTATCTGTTCCTTTCTTTTCTCCTGCCTTCCTTCTGTGTCTGTCTGTCTGCCTGTCTGTTCTATCTATCTCTATCTATCTATCTATCTATCTATCTATCTATCTATCTATCTATCTATCTATCTATCTATCATCTTCCATCCACCCGCCTACCCACCTACCTACCAATCACCTGTCTGTCTGTCTATCCTATTTCTTAATCACCCATTTCCCTCCCTGGCTTTACACAACCACTCCAAAATCAATCAAAGACGCAAGAAGCAGACCCCTGATCCTCCTCCCAGTCTGATCTCCTTTTCCAGGGATCCCATCTTGCCTAGTGGGAAGGCTTTTTTCTTTGCAAGGATTCCTAGAGAGACTCTTAAAGCCAAGTTATTTGGGGGGGGGGTTGTTTTTGTTTTTGCTTTGAGGCTAAGCAACCCGGCCTTCTCTTGAAGCCAAAGGAGCTGCAGTTTGTAGGATGAAGTGGCCAACTCAAGAGCTCCTGCCAGCATGGCTATGCCAGGCAATTTAAAGTGCATTTCACCCCCTCCTCTCATTTGAAGGTTTGATTCTGCCCCTCCCCTTTCAAAAACAGGCTTTTGACCTGGTCTCCCTAGCAACCGGAGGCTAAGGTGATTTGGTATTAAATGCAATTATCGAGCTAGAATTGCTAGGGGAAAAAAAGGAGATAAAGCAGAGTTATGCGGGAGCAGGACAAAAAGATAAGAAAGGGGGGTCTGTTTCTTTTTAAATATTCAACAGCCACTGATACGATGGGCCAATGACTGTGGACAACACACACCAATGGCCATTAATATGATGAGTCATTGACACTGACATGATGAGTCAATGGAAATTGATATTGATATGAGTCAATAGCCATTGACATAATGAATCAATGGCCATTGACATGTGTCAATAGTCAGTGACATGATGGGCCAATGGCTATTGACAGGACATATCAATGGCCATTGATATGATGATCATTGATGTTGACATGATGGATCAATGGCCATGACATGAGTCAATAGACATTGATATAGCTCAATAGTCATTGACATGAGTTGATGACCATTAATATGAGCCAACAGCCATTGATATGATGGGTCAATGGCCATTGACATGGGCCAACAGTCATTGACATTGACATGATGTGTCAATAGCCATTGACATGATGGGTCAATAGCCATTGACATGAGTCAATGACCATTGACATGGGCCAACAGTCATTGACATTGACATGATGTGTCAATAGCCATTGACATGATGAGTCAATGGCCATTGACAGAACCCATCAATGGCCACTGACATGGTGTGTCCAATCTATAAAGTCTCCTTTTGCGACTTTCTGACGAGCCAAGTCAGCTGAACAACTGTCTTGCTAGTTGAACAAACGCAGCGACTCCCTTAACCATCATGGCAAGACACATCGTTAAAATGGGGCAACCTTCACTCTCTCGCTTAGCCACAGAAACTTTGGGCTCAACGGTGGTCGTACATTGAGGACTCCCTATATATATATATATATATTTCTCCATAACGTGTCCACAATCGCTTTGCACTGTAAAATTGGGAGGGCCAAAAGATCATAGGATGCCCACAAATGCATGCAATTTATGTTTTTGAAAAAGCAATTTTTTCCCCGTGAATCTTACCATGATCCCTGTAAGCAGACAGACGCCTTTCCCACAGTAGGTGTGAGGGACCATGTCTCCGTAACCAATGGAGAGGAAGGTGATGGAAATCAGCCACATGGCACCCAGGAAGTTGCTGGTCACGTCCTGTTGGTCGTGATACCTGCCGAAGAAATGCAGGTTGCTGGGGGTGAAATGACACAGCCACCATCAGGAGGCACCAAAACGATGTTCGTGGACTTTTTGGACCCATCTGGACCGTCTCTAGAGCGGCGTATCTCAAGCTCAGGCAACTGGAGGAAAGTGGACTAGTTATTCTGGCTGGGGAATTCTGGGAATTGAAGTCTACCCATCTTAAAGGATGCTGGTTTGGTGAATTCTGGAATTTGAAGTCCAAATGTCTTGCTGTGGAATTCTGGGAGTTGAAGTCATCCCTCTTAAGGCATGCTGGTTTGGGGAATTCTGGGAGTTGGAGTCCCAATGTCTTGAAGCATACTAGTTTGTGGTATTCTGGGAATTGAAGTCCATGCATCTTAAAGCATGCTGCTGTGGGGAATTCTGGGACTTGAAATCCACATTTCTTGCTGTGGAATTCTGGGAGCTGAAGTCCATATATATTTTAAAGCATGCTGATCTGGGGAATTCTGAGAGTTGAAGTCCTCACTCCTCTTAAAGGATGCTGGCAGGGGAATTTTGCGAGTGGAAGTCCACCCATTTTAAAGCAGCTGGGGGATTCTGGGATTCTGCCATTCACTAAACCCCAAGTGAAAAATCCTAAGGATGTTTACTAATTTAGACAACTCAGGTTAATTGTCTCTCAACATCACAACATATGTCTCAGAACAGGCCTATTTTCACACACACCCACACACAGTTTTTTTACACTTCCACATATAACACCAAAGCCCCTGAAATGAAGATAATCTCATTTATTTGGGAATTTTTCTGAAAGTCCCCAACTCCCATCCTTTGGGATTAATACCCTCCATTTTCTCTCCGTTTGCTGGGTTTGTGAGCCTGGTTAATGACTATTGGTCTTTCTCTTTCTCTCTTTCTTCAGCCAAGAGGAAAGGTTAGATATCGGTTAGAATTCTTTGCGGGGCCCTGAAAAACAGCTTGATTATACATTGCACAGATCTATAATTGATTTTTATTTTTATTTTCAGAGACAGGATTAGATTTTGGCTTCTGTGGGCCAACATGTGTGAACCAGGAGGAGTTAAAATCAGAATTTCCTGGCCTGGATAACAAGGATTTACTCAATCATGAGATGTTAATGAAGAATTCATGCTTTAAGAGGGATGGATTTTAACTCCCAGAATTCCCCAGCCAGATTATTTAAAGATGGATAAACTTCAATTAGCAGAATTCCCAGCCAGCCTGCTTTAAAGGGGTGGATTTTAACTCCCAGAATTCCCCAGCCAGCATGTTTGATAATGGATTAACTTCAACTTCCAGAATTCCCCCACAATTGGAAGAAAAAATAAAATAAAACAAAACAAAACAGGCGCAAAAACCAAGCTAGACAAAAACATTTTTTAAAAAGGTCTCTTTTTTTTCATGATTATTTTTATTTCCTTTTGGGATAGCCCAACTCTCAACCATTTTCACACTTACAAGAATCCCAGACAGAAGTGTAGAATGTATAAAAAGCAACTGGATGTGTGACAGATACAAACACACCCACACACATGGCCTTTCCCATCTATTCACACCCAGGAGCAATGCTGCGATATGCTGTGCACACCACACACACACACACATACACAATAAACCAGGCAGAAAAGGTTTGCAGAGAAAAAGGAAACTTTGCAGAAAGCCATCGACATCCCATTGACCCCTAAACACACACACACACACACACACACACACACACACACACACACACACACACACATTTTCCTTGTCTCCATTCCCTGGTTGTTAGGGAGTCCTGCCTACACCCCATGTGGATGTTGCCTCTCCTGGCACTCTCACTAGCACGACTTCAAGAAAAGAACGGCAGTGAAAAGAACCTGCTGGTTGTGTGTGTGTTTGTGCGTGTGTGTCAAAGTGTCACGCAGGCTGCTTTTTCAGCACACCAGCTTGAATGTTCCCGGATAAGACAGGCCCAGTGGGAAGGGAGATGAGAAAAAAAGATGGAAAACCTCTCTCTCTCTCTGAGTGTGCGTGTTTTCACATTCAGCCCACAACTCTTATTTCTTGTGTGTTTCTTTCCCTTCTCTCCTTCTTCTCTACCAGCTGAGTGGCAGAACTGGAAGGAAAGGAAGCAACTCGGGTCAATTTTAGAAGATTTAGAAGCCAATGTTTGGATGGATGGATGATATATGTATGTTTGTCAGTGTGTGTGTGTGTGTGTGTTTGTAGTTATGTAAACAAAAAGATAGATTATAAAGGTATACATGAAACAATATATAGATGATATGGATAGATGATAAGTAGGCAGGCAGGCAGGCAGGCAGACAGACAAACTGACAGACAGACAGAAAGATAGACAAGCAGATGGATGGATGGATGGTATGGCATGGATGGAATGTGAGTGGGTGGGCAGGCAGGCAGGTAGATTAATAAGATACACAGGAGGGAGGGAGAGAGAAATAAATAGATAGTAGATTACAAGCACATTTGAACATAATAAATGATGGATGGCCTGATAGAGAGACAGACAGACAGACATAGATAGTTAAGTAGTGCATTTGTAGATATAGAAAACAGACTTCAATATATCAGATAGAAGCATAGATGATGACGATGGGCAAATAGATGATAGATATAGATGATAGATAGATAGATAGATAGATAGATAGATAGATAGATAGATAGATGATAGATAGATAGATAGATGAATAGATAGATAGATAGATAGATAATAGAGATAGGAGGGGTAGGTAGAGAGAGAGAGAGGTAGATAGATAGATGAAATAGATAATGAATGATAGAAGATGATAGATAAGAGTAGATAGATAACTAGATAGATAGAGTTTGGGGAAAAAATGAAGAACGGGTTGCAGGACTGGCCTGGCTTAGTCTAGGGAAGAGAAGGACCAGGGGAGACAGGAGAGCATCTTCCATATTTGAGGGGCTGCCACAGGGAGGAGGAGCGAGGGGTCCAGCTATTTCCTGAACGTGCCTGTAGGCCAGACAAGGAACCATGATGGAACTGAACAAGAGAGATTCACCAAGAAATAAGGAAGGAATGCGTACCTGCGAATGTGACTGATATTGAGTTGGCCCACACCCAGTCAACAACATGACCACCATGGCCACACCCACAACCTAAGCCACGCCCACAGAACCAGTTGTTAAAAAAAAATTGAATCCCACCCCTGCCGGCTGCCGGCCAATGCCGCCACCCGCCATGGGCAAACTCACCTCTCGCAAACCCTCACGGTCCAGGCGGCGATGATCCAGAGGGAGATGCTGAAGACCAGCAGCACCGTGCCGGGGCAGATGGTCATGAGAGTCTTCATGACGAAGCGGGTGTTGAAGTTGATCTTGTTCAGGGCGCCGATGCTGCGGGACGAGGCGTCGGTGAAGAGCTTGCTGTGCAGGAGCATGACACGGGCGATGAGATAGAGGCGGAGGAACATGGGAATGGAGAGGATGATGTCCACGTCGGCCTCGGCGCGGGACGGCGTGTAGGAGAAAGCCAGACGGGCGGTCCAAAAAAACTTGTACTCGCCCGGGATGGGGTGCACGGCGCAAACCAGCATTTCCAAAGTGATGTACAGGATGCGCTCGTAAGTCATGGCGATCCGCCAGTCGTCGGCCCCGTTGTCGATGACGAAGAGCTGAGCGAGGGGAAAGAAGGAGGAGGGGAAAAAAAAGAAACAAAAGTGATTCAGAGCCAAGTTCCTAGTCCTCAAGAAACACACACACACACCTGGCTCGCTTTCCCTGTCTTCCCTTACAGGCCAGGCTGACTTATATTTAGAGTTGTGACAGTGTTAGGGAAAAAAAAAAGATCCTACATGCTCTGACCCTTTATATATACACATATACATACGTGTGTGTGTGTATCTATATCTATCTTATCTATATATCTCTGTCTGTCTGTCTGTCTGTCTGTCTGTCTGTCTGTCTATCTATCTATCTATCTATCTATCTATCTATCTATCTATCTATCTATCTATCTATCTATCTATCTATCTATCTATCCTTTACTTGCCAGCAAAACAAAAACAAAAACAGGCTCATCAATAGGCCAGCCCAAGAATAGTCTGTTTCCTGTTGTTTTGTTTTTGATTATTTTGGAGAATAAGACCGTCTTTGAAATAGGAAATGAAAGAGGGATTTGAAGCGAAAAGATATTGGACTAGAAGACACACATGGTTGGAAAAGGTGATAAAACAACATATAGACTTCAAGCCTGAGATATTTTTATTGGGGATTTTGCCTGAGAACTATAGCAAAGAAATAACGTATTTGATTATACATGTATTAACAGCAGCTAGCATTGTATTTGCCCAAAAGTGGAAAAATGAGAAAGTTCCAATGCAGCAGGAGGTGATTAAGAAAATACTGGAATATGCAGAAATGAGGAGGTTAACACTAAGCAATTGGAGAACAAGAAGAGAGGGAGTATTGTAAGATTTGGGATCTATTCTATGGATGGTGGGAAAATAAAGCAAGAAATTAACTACTGTAAATACTGTAATAATGATATACTGTGATAGACAGTGCTGAACAAACTATAATATGAATATAACCTAGTAAGAGTTGGGATCTGTTTTTAAGGATAGTTGGAAAATGAAGCAAGAAATTTAATGACACTGTAATAATGATGCACTATGATATATAATGTTGAATAGGTTTCAATATGAATGTAAATTCAATGAGAAACGTATACAAACATTATTATGTACACAAGGTACATGTACCCAGCCGACACACTGTATAACTGAAAATGGTTTTATTCGTTGTTTTTGTTATTAAAAAAAAAACTTTTTCCCCCCAAAATGAAAGAGGGGTTTGAGTAGGGACATGCAGCACATAATTATCAATAAAATAACTGTGCCCCTCTCTCTAAATGAGCTAACTAAGAAGAAGGGGAGAAAAAACAAACCCAGAATTTTTCTGTGCAAAGATAACCGGGGCAGCCAAATTCTCCTTTTAAAAAGTTGCTTTTCAACCCTTTTATCAACTTTCTCCACTCAACATTTAAGGCTAGAAATCCCAAATTCAGCCAGATGTTTCCCTTCTGGGAGAAGAGACTAACTAGGATTTCCAGTTGTCCAAACAGACATTTGGCTGGGACAGATGTTGCAACATTCAAACAAGCCAGATGTTGCAAGATTCAGAAAGATTCTTAGCTCTGCACATATTTATCAGCCTTTTACCACAATGTTTCAGGGTTGTATATGTTTACCCACAAAATTCTGATTTGTTTTTTTTCCCTGGCACACACCAAATTTATTGCACAACTTGGCCTGGCTGTCTTCCACCCTGAATCTGCCTCCAATTCCTGCATCATCATCTGGCTGGGAATTTTTTCCTGGCATGTCTGAAAGCATTTGGACCTCTTCTCTAGAGGAGCAGGAAATCTGTGCAGCCAGAGGTCATCCAGAAGTTCCACAGGACAACGGTGTGAAGATTTAAGTCTTGAACACAGAGAAATTTCTGCTTTGGGGCAGCTGGTCTTTCAGCTGAGCTGGAAGCATCTCTCTGTGGCCACAAGCAGGGAGGGCAAGGGGGGCTTCCCCCTCCCATAAGGAAGCAGACCCTCCCCCAATATTAGCGGTGCCAGCTTAAGTCCAGTGCAACGGATTGATGTTTGCTGTTACTAACAGGGAGGGAGGGAGGGAGGAATGAAGGAAGATGAAGAAATAGAAGGAATTGAGAAGGAAGGGAAGAAGGAAGGGGAAGGAGGGAAGGAAGGAAGGAAAAATTGAAAGAAAAGGAAATTAAGGAGAGAAGGAGGGAAGAAGGGAGGGAGGAATGAAGGAAGAATAGAAAGGAGGAAATGAGAAGGAAGGGAATAAGGAAGGGGAAGGAGGGAAGGAAGGAAAAATTGAAAGAAAAGAAAATTAAAGAGAAGGAAGGAAGAAAGGAGGGAGGGAGGGAGGGAAGAAGGAAGGAAGGAAAGAAGAAAGGAGGGAGGGAACAAAAATAGAGGAGGAAATGAAGGAAGGAAGGGAATAAGGGAAGAAAAGGAGGTATTAAAGGAAGGAGGGAAGGAAAGAAGGAAGAGAGAAAGGGAAGAGGGAGAAAGAAAGGGGGAGGGAAATAATAGAAATAAATAAAGGAAGGAAGGAAGGAAGGTAGGTCTGGCAGAATCCCCTCCCTTCTATTTCAACCGCATCCAACCAGGAGCGGAAACCTACAATGAAACCCAGATTGGCTTTAGATGCCTTGAGAATGAAAGTCAGTCACACTCAGAGGATGCTCCTGTAACCATGGAGACCCACAGCGGCGGGATGTTGGTGGTGCTACAGAGCCAATGGATCTATCTCCCCAGGGTTTGGGGAGGGGGTGGGGGGGTGGGTCACCCAGGTTGAGAAATCCTCCTTCCCTTGGACTGAGGGGCTGGTGAAAGGACAAAGTCTCCAAGAGACAGAGAGGGGGGGGGGAGAGAGAGAGAGAGAGAGAGAGAGAGAGGAAGGAAGGAAAAGAGAAGGAAGGAGAAAGAGAGAGAAAGGAAGACAAAATAGGAGGGAAGGGAAGGGATGAGAGAGGGAGGGTGGGGCTTTCCTTTCCTCCTTTCCTTCTCTTCTCTTTTCCCCTCCCCTCTCCTTCCCTTCCCTGTTTATCTAGCTATCTATTTCCTTCCTTCCTTCCCTCCCACATCTGTTTATCGAGCTCTTCCCTTCCCGCCTTCCCTTTCTTTTCTTCTCTCCTTCCCTCCCTCTCTCTCAGCCCTCCCCTGTGTCTGCCTGCCTGCCTGCCTGCCTATCTATCCAAACATCTATTTACCCATCCATCAACTCCCTCTCTCTCAAAAATCCCTTATCTATCACCTCACACCCCCCACCTCTCTCTCTGATATCTCTCTAAATCTTGACAGCTTTTACATGTGTGGATCAGCTCTCAGAATCCCCCAGGCAACAGAGGAGACACTGTTCTGATCTATACTTAGTCCTCATTTTATGACCAAAGCTGCCTGGGGAATTCTGCCAGTTGAAATCTATACATACCTCTGACAGCTGTCAGGGTTGAGGGACACTGCTTTAAACTTATTATCTATCATCTCTGTATTGATCACCGTCTGCCTGACTGTCTATCCCTCCCTCCCTCCCTCCCTTCTTCTAGCTGGATAATTCTCTTTGCTGATTCATACGCCGTCAGGTCAGAAAGTGTTGTTTTGCCAAAATAATAATGATAAAAACAACAACAACAATAATAAACAATAACTATTGTTGTTGTTGTTATTATTGTTATTATTATTATTATTTATTATTATTTGAAAAACATTAAAGACTGGCCAATCACTTAATCCGAGCCCATCTTGATGACCCCTTAGGGACCCCAAGAGGAATATAAGGCTTTAAACGAACCTCTGTACAATCTCAAATTTAAAAACAAAAACGAGACTTGAACCAGCCCTTCGGAGCTCCCCTGCTGGAAACCTTAAAACGAAATAAAAGCCAACGTGTTCCAGGATCAAATTTAGGTTGAATCTCTCCTGGACTCACCTGGACTTCCCGGGTGTGATACGCAATGATCAGCCCCAATAAAATTGCAGTGGAGAGGCTGATAAGACACTTCAAGGCCAGAGAGAACATGGAGCCCTGCGAAGAAAAGAAATAGATCATAAATTAAGTTGTGAACAGCACCGTTTCCCTCCTCCCTTTTCTCATACCAAGCAAGCAAAGCTGAAAATCACCTATCTATCTATCTATCTATCTATCTATCTATCTATCTATCTATCTATCTATCTATCTATCTATCTATCTATCTATCTATCTATCTAGTCTGTGTGTCTATCCTATCTATCTATCTATCTACCTCTCATCTACCGACCTACCCTCCTTCTCTCTCTCTCTCTTGCTCCATTTTACGACCTTCCTTGCCAAAGTTGTTAAGTGAATCGCTGTGGAGGAACACAGCTATGAAGAGAATCCTCGTTGGCTTTGCTTGCCGGAAGATCGCAAAAAGGGGTGGCGTGACCCCCCTGTCATAAATATGAGCCAGCCAGCAAGCTGACTGCATTTTCAGCCGCAGTGATCTGCTTAACGACGGGTGGCCAGCAAGGTTGTAAAATGGGAGCAATGCTCCTTTCTCCACTGTCTTGCTTCGCAATGGAAATGCTGGGCTCAATGGCGGTTGTAAGTTGAGGACCTGCCGGTGTTATTTTTTCCCCCGCCGGAGCTATGAGGCCGAGGAAGCTTCCAGAAACCCCTTCAAAATAGTTCTAAAAAAAATCAAAGCTGTGGAAGCCGTTAACCTTTAGTCAAACAAAAGAATAAAAAAAGATTTCAAATCCGAATCAAGATTTCTCCCCAAGGAATTGGAAGGAGTCCTCTGACTCTGAGGTGTTTTTGTCTTTTCCACACTGACCATTGATTTCTCTGGGCTGGGAAAATATCCCTCCGGGAAGGAAATTCCTATATTTTCTAGAAAAATAAGATATAAATCTTTCCAAGTTTAGCATCCCACGAAGACAAAATCCATCGTTATGAAGTATCCCCACTTTTTATGTGTTTGTGTGTGGATATATGTCTGTGTGTATATATGGGTGTGTATGTGTATGTGGGTGTATATGTGTGGGTCTTTGTGTGTATATATAGAGAGAGATATATGTATGTGAGTGTGTATATATATATATGTGTGTGTGTGTGTTTGTGTGTATGTATGCCAGTGTATGTGTATATATATATATATGTGTGTGTGTGTGTATGTGTGTCTGTGTGTGTATATGTGTGTATGTATGTGCATATATATGTGTGTGTGTGTGTATGTGCGTCTGTGTGTGTCTGTGTGTGTATATGTGTGTGCATGTGTATGTATGTATAAACACACACACACACACACACATCTGATCCCAATCTAATGTTGGGTTGCTGGGTGGTTGAGAAACATGGCGTCCTTTTCATGGGCTGAGTTGGCAAACCTCTCCGTTGTGCATCACAAATCACGATCGACAATTCAGCATAAGGCCCTCCCAAGAGCCCACCGCTGACTCAACAAACTACGATTGACGGAAAACCCAGTTTAGAGGGCCTTTTTCACCGGATGCCAGCCAAGATTTCGTCTCTCGGCCTCCTGAGCATCGGGAAAAGATTAAGATCCCTTGGAGGCAGGATGGCACGAAACCCACTGAGCCAAAATGTGGTTCCCTAGATGGGTGGTTGTGTGTCTGTGTGTGTGTGTGTCAGCAAACAAACCCTCTTTCCTTCCAGTTTTGGAATCTGGGGTCGATGCTGGCCATCGATTTTGCTCAAAAGCAGCCTCGGGAAGAAACCAGCTTCGGCCAGGACTTTTCCAGATCAATTAGGCGCAGAGCCAGAACGCGCTTGGCCTCGTGCCACCGATGCCCGCCCTGCAGGAAGGGAATTCTCTGCCCGCCCTGGGCGCAGCTGTTACAACTCCAACCTCCTCTCCGCCACCCACACGAGGGGATTCCTGCCAAACCAACCTTCCTTGTGTGTGCGTGTGTGTATGTGTGTTGTTTTAACACAATAGCACTGACCCACAAGGGTAGGAAAAAGAGATGGAGGGGAGGGGCTGGACATAATTCAAGATTATTAATAGCTTGGGGGTTTACTTTCCCCCCCTCCCACCAATCATAAAGCAGGCGGCTTGAGCAGGGATCGGCAACTTTGAGCAGGCTGGCAGGGGGATTCTGGGAGTTGAAGTCCAGCCATCTTCAAATAAACTGACTGAGGAATTCTGGGAGTTGAAATCCATCCCTCTTAAAGCTACCAAGGTGAAGACAGGCTGGCTTAGAGACCAATTTAATAATTCGCCCTCAAGCCCAGAAAGGTTTTCTCCTACTTCCAGCTGCTTTCAAGAGAGGAAAAAAATGAATAAATCAAGGGGCATCTTTATTCACACAAAACCCCTTCGTCCACCAGCCAACGCTGCTCACCCTAAGATTGGTGGCCTTCCCCTCGACTTCCCCTGGCCTTCCCCTCCATTGTGGTTGGGTGAATAAACCATCATTGGGAGATTGCATTAACAAAATGGATGGGAGGGTTACACTGCAACCAGGAACCTCCGGTCTCCCCATCTTCTGTGCCAGGCAGGTGAAAGGAATTATTTGTTTAAACTCCCAGAGATGGGCAGCCAAGAAATGTGATAAATAAATAAGTAGACATTTATCAGCCCTGCCCAGACGTAACTAATGGATGAGATTTGGTTGGGGGGAAAAGCCGAGAAATGCAGGAAGAAAGGAGGCAGAGACTGGACTGCCATTTGTCAGAAATGGTGTAGGGTCTCCTGCTTGGGGGTGGGGGTGGGGTTGGACTAGATGACCTACAAGGTCCCTTCCAACTCTGTTATTCTATTCTATTCTGTTCTGTTCTTTCTTCTGTTCATTCCCCAGCCAGCTTGCTTTAGACGGCTGGATTATAATTCCCAGAATCCCCCAGCCAGCCTGCTTTAAAATGGGAAAACTTTACAATTTATTCTGTTTGTTCTTTTTGTTATTCTATTAATCTGGCCTCATTATCTCGGTGACATGAATCTCTGATATGACTGATAATATTCTGAAAAATTATGTCCCAGCTTAAAAAAAGTCGGGAAAGAGCCAATTTGGAAAGATACCATCGGTCACCTGACAAACTTCTGCCTTCCTTATAAGAATTTGCTCCGTCTTCCTGGAACCTTTAGAGGTCATCCAGACCAACCCACTAATTACCATAGCTGTCTTTGAATCTCAAAAGGGTTGATCCTAAGATAAGAAATCATAGGCTAGTCATCTACCTTGTCCCAGTTGGTAGGAGAAGAAATAGCAAGTTAAAATGATAAGGAAGAAAATTTAGATTAGAAGTCAGGTGGCATTATAAGGTGTCAGCCAGGGAATTCTGGGAGTTGAAGTTCACACAGCCTAAAAGTTGCCAGGTTGAGAAACTCTGGATGGAACTATTAGAAAACATTAATTTTTCTTTGTCCGACTGCCGGTGCGGAAAATATTATTTGATTGATTTCCAGGCCTTGGTGTTTGTTTCCTGGTCGCAGACTGAACCATCTTTCGCTATCAAGCCAGATGAATTCCTGCCCTTCTTTCCTTCCTTCCTTCCTTCCTTCCTTCCTTCCTTCCTTCCTTCCTTCCTTCCTTCCTTCCTTCCTTCCTTCCCTTGCCTGTCTCCTTCCTTTGAGAGGGGAGCAAAGGAGGGGCCATGCTTGGGTCTCCCCCCACCCCATCCAGAAAGAGGCATGGGGAGAAGAGGAAGAGGAGTTGGACTCCAAAAATTGAGGACCCTTCCCCCAGCAGCCAAACCCCTCTCTTTAAATACCTGCAACAGGTACTTAGAATAGGGGGGGTGCTTTGGGGACCCCCCCCACTGGTTAACACCCCCCCCNGGGGGGGTGCTTTGGGGACCCCCCCCACTGGTTAACACACCCCCCACACACACTGACCTCCAGACCCCTCTCAACTTCGAGAAGAAGTTTGAGGAGGAGGAGAAATGTTAAGGTTGCTTTCCTAAGCAGCCAGCCCTCTATCCAAGAGGGGAATATTTTGGGGACCTCTCCCCCAGGTGGGTTGACTTGCCCCTCCCAAGTGACCTCAGTCCCCCTCTCAACTTTGGAAAAGGGGGTGGGGAAGAGGAAGAAGAGGAGGGCCAAACCCACTGAGGTTCAAGCCCCCTAACTGAACAGCCATCCCCCGATCCAAATGGGGTGAGTTTTGGGGAACCCCACCAAGTGTCTGCAACAGTCCCCTCCCCCAGTAACCCCCCATCTCCCTCTCAACTTTGGAAAGAAGTGTGGGGAAGACGAAGGCCAAACCCATCGAGGTTCAAGCCCCCTCCCCAAGCAGCCACCACCCTATCCAAGTGGGGGGCACTTTGGGGTACGCCGCCAAGTGTCTGCAGCCCCCTCCCCAGCGACCTCCATCCCTGTCTCAACTTCGGAAAGGAGTGTGGGGAAGAGGAGGAAGAGAAAGGCCAAACCCATCAAGATTCAAGCCCCCTCCCCAAGCGGCCAGTCCCCTTATCCAAGCGGGGTGCCCTTTGGGGACCCCCCTGGATGGTTGGCCTGCCTCTCCCAAGTGACCTCAGTCCCCCTCTCAACTTCGCAAAGAGGTCTGGGGAAGAGGAGGGCCAAACCCACTGAGGTTCAAGCCCCTTCCCCAAGCAGGCAGCCCCCTTATCCAAGCGGGGTGCGCTTTGGGGAACCCCACCAAGTGTCTGCAACAGCCCCCTCCCCCAGTGAGTCCCCCTCTCCCTCTCAACTTTGGAAAGAAAGGTGGGGAAGAGGAGGGCCAAACCCACCGAGGTTCCAGCCCCTTCTCCAAGCGGGGCGCGCTCGGGGCCGCTCTTTGGCGAGTGGAAGCCCCCCACCCACCCCCGGACTCTGCCCCCCGGTCCCTCCCCCCTCCCCCTACCTTGGAGTACAAGCCCCAGGAGAGCTCCGTCTCGATGACCATCACCACGATGCCAAACATGCCGAAGATGAGCGCGTAATCGCTGAGCCGCTTGCGCTTCTCGAAGAGGGCGCGCCGGTGGCCCAGGCGGTAGCCGATGTTCTGGTTCTTGCGCTTGGGCGCCTTGGCGAAGGGCGGCCCGGGGGCGCCGCCTGCGGAAGCGGCCGAAGCCGACCCGGAGGAGGAGGAGGAAGGGGGCTGCTGCTTGGCACCGGGACCCCCGCCCGTGTTGGCGTGCAACAGCCCCGCCGGGGAGTGGTTGTCTTCGCGGGAGATGACGATCTCCGGCGGGGGCGGCCCGGACGCCAAGAGATGCAAAGGTTGAGCCTCTCCTCCGGGCTCCGGAGCCGAGCCGGTCCCGGCAGCCGGCCCGCTGGCGTCGAGCAGGTTCCGACGGGAGGCGCTGAGCCGGCTGAGCGGCTTCATGACGCCGCCGCTGTACTTGCACGAGCTCATGGCGATCTCGGTGAAGGGGTTGCTGTCCCGGCGGTGCGCCAACGGGCTGGCTTGGCGGTGCTTGGCCGTGCCTCCGCCGCCGCTGGAGCTGGGCGAGTGGCCCGGAGCCGCCCAACCGGGCTCGCCGCTGACGTTGGGCTGGCTGCCGTGGCGAGAAGCCGGGCGGAGGGCGGCCACGGCCGGGGGAGCCCGCAAGGGACCCCCGGAGGCCGGGGGCATCGGTGGCATCGGTGCCACGGGAGCCGGGGTGGGTGCCAGGCTGGGGGGCGCGGCCGGCTCGCCCCCTCCCGGGTCAAGGAAGGGCGCGGGCTGCTCCATCCTCCTCCTCTCCTCTTTCTCCTTCTCCTTCCTCCTCCTCCTCCTCTTCCTCCGCCCGGCCCTGGCCCTGGCCCCTGGCCCGGCTCAGCGCGCTGCCCGCCCCAGCGCAGGGGCATCCAAGCCGGCGCCCACCCCCACCCGCGCGGCTTGCCCAGCCTGGGCTGGGGCGGGTGGCAGCGGCGGCGGCTGCAGCCGAGCTGCCAGCGGGCGCGACTGGGAAGCCTGGCACACGAACGCGCCGGCCGGGCAAGCCCCCCTGCCTTGGGAGCGCGCTCATTGGCTGGCCCGGGAGGTGGGGGGGTGACATCACGAGCCCCCCCTCCTCCTTCCCCTCCCTTCTAGGGTGGGTGGGGGGAAGAGGAGCCCCCTCCCCGAAGCCGCCCGCCGGGACTGCGCCTGTGCGCTCTCGGCCAGCGCCACGGGATTCGTAGTCCGCTTTTGCGCGCTTTCTGCGACCCCCCCCCCCAACGACAACGGGGATCTGCTTCATTCATTCGGCTGGGGAAAGGACCCGCCCAGCCCCACCCGCGACCGGGAGGCGTGGAAAGGCTGGCCGGCAGGTGGGCGAAACAACAGGTGATGCTGCTTGGAGAAGCCTCTCCCGGTTGGATGGCCAGTTCCCGACGTCTATTGAGGAGGGAGAGCGGTCCGTGCACACCCAAAACACCCATCCACGTTACATCTGGAAGGCAGCCGCCCTAACATCTGGAAGAGCTCATCTAGCCCATTTGGGGCTCACACCCCCCCTTTTTTTTTAAACCCTTCCCCCTCCTCACCAGCAGCTGCGGACTTCAACTCCCATCAGCAGCCAGCTGGGAGGATGCAATTGTTTCTGGAGTCGGTACCAATTGTCAAAAATTTATAGATATATATATATATATATATATTGGTGACAGATAGATAGACGGATTGAGATAGATAGATAAGAATGATAGATATGTGTATGTGTGTGTGAGAGAGGGGGGGTACATAGATGAGAGATGAGAATGATGATAGATAGATGGAGATAGAGAGGTAGATAGATGATAGATGAGAGAATGATAGATATGTAGGTAGGTAGACAACTAGATGATAGATAGATAGATAGATAGATAGATAGATAGATAGATAGATAGATAGATAGATAGATAGATATGCTACAATTCAACTTTGGCTTTTGCATCCAATTGGTTTTGGATGAGCTTCAATATTTGAACGTGATTAATTTTTGCACTTTTTGTCTTGCACAAACAGACAAAAAGAAAAACCACACAAACCCAGCCATCTTTCTCTCAGGGGAAAATTATTTTTCTGTTCAACAGGTTCTTGGCACAGACTACCAAAGCTACCAGGCCTAGCACAGGTCACTTACTGCCCGTTTGAAGTTACGACGGCACTGGAAAAAAAGTGACTTCATCCTTATTGCCACAGGAGTCAAAATTCAGCAGCTATGGGGTTTTTCTATCCTTTATCCAATTATACCAATTTTCCCAAACTGTAAAATATTTTGAGTCTTCCTTATCTTTTAATTTTTGGGTGATTTTATCCGTAAAGGATAGAAACCTGTAAGTAAACAGGTAGGCAAGAGAAAATATGAAGAAGTTATGATAGCATATACCAGATATAGGAGCTAAGTATTGGATATAAACAGGCCATCTAAGCAATTAGAAATCTTTTTGTTTTTACGTTTATTGTTGATGTATAACGTTTTGGTTTTGTATTTTATGAAATGGCTTGCCTTATGTATATATCTTTTAATGTTTAATAAAGTTTATTTTTAATTTTTTTTTTAAAAATCGGCAGCTTACCAACTGATTCCTATTTACAACGGTTGCAAGTGTCCTGTTTGGGGGGGGGTGTCACGTCATCCTCATTTGCAACAGGCAAAGCCATTAGGGGAAGCCAGATTCACTTTAATGGCCATGTGACTCGCTTAACTGCAGTGATCCGCTCAGTGACATTAAGGCAAGAAGTCGATAAAATGGGGGCAGAGCGCTCTTCACCAACTCTCTCTCTCCATCCATTTGGGGTTTAATTGTGGTGGTCGATCAAAAACGGCCTGCATTTCCAGCCAAGCCAAATGCTTGAAGGGAACATATTCCCCTCCCGTTAACTTTCGACGAGCCTCACCATTCAGGAGCACTCTACCTGCACAACGGGCAGCAGAAATATCTGCTTCGGTCTGCCTTGGGAACACCTGGCTGAACACCTGTGGCTGTGCCTTGCCGTATGCACACCCACTGCCAACCTTGCCCAGGTGTGACCCACGCACTCCATCCAGGTGGCAGAAGGGATGAAGTCACAGCCAGCCAAGGTTGCATCCAAGGAAACACCGAAATCGTGTGAAAAGTCAAATAGGGTGAAAAACGGCCGCAAAGTGTGAAAAACGGTCCCACATCCCTTTCCTTCTGTGCCAGTTGCGACTTTTGTCACTAAATGAATCGTTCCTTGTGGAACAGGCCAAGAGATGTGTGTGGGGGGAGGGGGTTCCATAAGAAAGAGAGATACTGCCCCCCCTCCTCTTAATGGCTCACCCCTCGTGTGCTGGATAGGATCAGTATCTAGAGGTGGAGTTCTCACCTCACCATCAGGAGGCTGTGAGTTTGATCCTAGGTAGAAGCTATTAGTTGGGATAGACTCTCTCCTGCTCTAGCAGGGGGTTGGGCTAGATGACCTCCAAGGTCCCTTCCAACTTGTGTTTATCTGTATATATAAAAGCGAAACGCATCATCACAAAATCTCCGGAACCATAAAGCCTACAAACTTGAAATTTGGCACCTATTTTCCTCTCGGCTTCTAGGGGCTCACTAAGAAAGGATTTTTCTAAATGACCCTCAGAGCATTTCAGAGTATTTCCTATATTATTATTATTATTATTATTATTATACACAAAAATGACAGTATACACAGCAGATGAGATAACCATGCTGGGTTTCGCATCACAAATCACTAAGTCGAACCCTTCCCAAGTGTTTAGACTGCGTGATGTAAATGCGGATTATGCGAGCAGATCCCAGTAAGGTGGCCTTCTGCAGCTGACCAAGGGTGATCTTGTCATCACCAATTGTTTTTAAGTGCTTGCCGAGGTCTTTAGGCACAGCACCCAGTGTGCCCAGTACCACTGGAACCACCTGCACTGGTTTATGCCAGAGTCTCTGCAGTTTGATTCTCAAGTATTATTATTATTATATTATTATTATTCTCTGATGCTAAGGAATTCTACTCCCCCTCCCCACCTGAAAAGAAATCTCTTCCAAAGGCAAAACACAAGCAGAGGAGTTTCAGTTTCCCAGCCCCAAGCAGCTTTAGTACAGAACAGCTGAGCTAAGCCATGCCCAGGCTCCTTGCTGTCTCCTTGCTCATACAGCAAATACTCTTTCAGTTTCCAAACAGCCCTCAGCTCTCTCACACACTGAGAGGATGCTAGCCAGATGGATACTGGTAGGCAGAGGCAGAACTTTCTCCCCCCTTATTTTCCCTCCCCAAAAACTAAGCCCCACCACATAGTTTCGTTGCGAAGCACATGGGTATCTGGCTAGTTCGATATATAGGAAATAGAAACAAACACATTCATACAACTTGGTGTGGGAAAATCCTTGCTTTCCATCCTCCCTTTTAGTGGCTGCCCTGCTTGCATCCCTCACCTGGATTGGACCCCAGAAGGGCCAATAAAAAAAGAGGCAGGGGGCTTTAACCAATCAGTGGGCTTTATTGGAGCATTGCCACCACCTCCCTACCCAATAGGAGAAAGAAAATGCGTTCTCGTTAATATTAGCAGTTCATACGCGATGCCTGAACGGGGTATACACACAGCAACAGAGGCAGGAAATTGGGGAGGGTCTTGCAAGCAGCTGGGAGAGCATTTCCCATTCAGAAGGTGGGAGGAGGGGAGTCCAGGCTGAAAACAGCCCCCTCCCCAATTCCCCCCCCCCTTCTCCCAAAATGCAACAGCCTTGTAAAACTGCTCAACTTTTTTTTGCAAATTCGGTCTGCGCACGTTCCCAGGAGCTGATCTGCTTAGTGGCCAACTTATTTTAATTCCCCCCACCCCCAGGGCTCCTGCGTCGCAGGGAATTTAAAAAAAAAAAAACCAGCCCCGGAGCGAAATGAAGACGGGGGAGGGAGGGGATTAAACTTGGGGAGGGGGGAGTGGCTGCAAAAAACGCACCTTCCAGGTGCGTTTTTGGAGGCTGCTTTCAATGCGCTTCGCTCTCATCCCAATGCAATTTTTTTTTTGGGGGGGGGGTTGTTTCCCTCCCTGTTTTCTGGAAGGAAATCCCCCCCGCCCCTCCCCACATGGCAGAAAAACATTTGCTGGAGGAGAAATTGGCATTCTGCCACAGGCCAAGGGTGGGGGGAGGATTTGGGGAGGAACAAAGCAAAGAGAAAGGAGGAGGGAAACCAGGCGGAGAGCTTTTTCGAGAATAAGGCACAACAATGTGGCTTCCCCACCTGTTTGGGTACCCCCAGTGGGTTTTCCTAACCACAAAGGACCATAAATTGGGAATAAATTGATAGCCAGTGGGATATCTCGAGTGGCCCCACTGTCCTGGGGGGGTCCCTCCACCATCACCTATGGGATATTTTCTTTTTCCCCCACGGATCAAATCAGGAGAAAAAAGGTAGAAATCCAACCTCCAGGAGAGCTAAAATCAGGGTTTTTTTGTTGTTGGGGGGGGGGGAGAGAGAGAAAAAGCTGGGCTTGCTCTGCCCCCTGGTGGTAGGAAGCAGTACTGTCCTCATCTCAAAGCGGGGCGACGGGGAAGAACAAGAAGGACCCCATTATCCCTTCCACCAACAGGGGAGAGGAGGAGGAATCGAGACCTATCGAAAGGTGGGGATTTAATCTTTCTCCCAAAGTGGCCTGCGGGGTGGTAAAAGCAGGCGGCCTTGTTGCGATGGAGGGGAAAAACACATTAAGAAGAAAAACTGGCACTGGATTATGGCACTTTCTGGAATGGAGTCTCCATTCCAGGAAGGAAGCTATACAAGCAAAGTTTAACGGGATCGTTCCTGGCTTTGGGAGGGGGGGGGGTCTTCTGTTTTGGGAAGGACCTCCTTTTCTGATGTCTTCACCCCTCTTTGGTCCTTCAGCCGAGCCCCCAGCCTAAGCCCTCCTTCCCCCTTTGTGCCCCTCCCCAACAGACCTACGGAAGGGGAGAGAGTGAGTGTGTGAGAGAGAGAGAGAGAGAGAGAGAGACCGGGAAACCCAGTTGTTCCTAAAGTTTGGTCTGGATAAACTGGAGCAATTTCTCCAGCTGGGCATCCAAGGACAGCTGGTCTCCATCATTGGTGATCACCCAGTCGTAGGAGATGCCTTGGTCTAATCCGCACTCGGATTCAGCGTCATCAATTCCTGGGGAGTGGAGGAAAAAAGACGGGGGGGGGGGAAGGTTTTAATGTCAGAACTTCCGAGTCAAATTGAAAACCTGGTGGCTTTTACAAACGTGCACGCACACACACACCCCCGGTGACCCATTGGAAGAAGTCGGCCTCCACCGGTCTCCAGAGTTTCTTAAGGGCTAGAAACTTAGCATCCCCCAAACTGAAGATTTTGGGACTCGAGGACTCATATAACGCCTTGCTGGATTCAATAAATACCCTGGAAACTCTGATCTCTCTTATGCACAACTCCCACACCGAGAAATTCTGCACCAGAGACAAATTCCTTGGGTGTCCCTTGGCCGAATATTGCATTCTATTCTTATTCTAACTGTACTCTAATTCTAATAAATTCTAGTTCTCTTTTATTTTCTGTTCTATTCTGTTCTCTATTCTCTCCTCTCCTCTCTTCTATTTTCTCTTCTCTTCCCTGTTCTATTCTATTCTATTCTCTTTTCTCTACTATATTCTACATTCTATTTTCTATTCTCTATATAGAATAGAAAATAGAAAAATATTCTATTCTATATTCTGATTTTCAGATTCTACACTTGCTACACCAGAAGGAAGCAGTCTTATCTGTCCTTCTGTGTACACCTGGACACAATCAGACCACCTCATTTTACCTTCCACGAACACCCAGTTCCGCCTTCTCCGGGTCTCCTCCGTGGCAATTACCCGCACGATTTGAACCAGGTCCCCGTAGACGTCACGGAACCATTCCACGTCCGAGGATCGGCGGGTGTCGCTCACGATCTGCGTTGGCAAGGAGAGAAAGAGGGAGAGAAGGAAAAACAAAAAAAATCTCTTGGGGACTCGAGTTCGAATTCTGGCTATCTGCTCCTCCCCCATTGTTTCAAACCGATCGGCCCCGTTCGCCCAACCCAGGACCAAGATGGGAGTCAGTCCAGAAGGAAACCAGAAGCAGTTCCCCCAACTTACGGCGACAATTTGTTGAATGATCGTTTGAAGTTACGACGCTGAAAAAGGATGTTTTCACACTTATGACCGTCACAACACACCCACAATCAAAATTCAAGATGCTTGGCTGCTGGCTCGTATTTACGACAGTTGCGGCATTCTTCCCGGAGGTGAGTGGGTGTCACATGATTTCCCCCTTTTTTGGTGACCTTTCTCAATGGAGAAAATTGACTCACTGAACGACCGGGGGACTAAGTTGCCGTGAATTCACTTAACGACGATTGCAGGGAAGGTCGTAGAATGGGGCTTAAAAACTGCCTTGTTTAGTTGTCAGAGTGTTTGAAGGTTGACTACTCTTTATGAGACAAGCCAGGAGCAAAACACAGCACACAGAGGCTTAGATATTTAACAGTGGTTTATCTACAAGACATATACAGAAATAAACGTAGTAGCAAAATACTTTACAAGCGATTAAACTTCTTAACACAGAGAACTCTGCAATGAATACGGGACACAAGGAGAGAGGACATGCCCTCTAATGGCTGCCTTTATATAAACACCTCTTAAAGGGACAGAGCCGTGTTCCAACCAAGGCTTCCCAAGACCGTAATTAAGCACATGCTTAGTCCAAACAACTCGTTTATTTCAATGCTGGGAATTATGTTCATTCCCAGCCCGTAAGGAGTCACAGTCTCTCGAGATAAGCACCCACCTTTCTCTCCTTTGAAGTGCTGCCAACAAACTAAAGTGCCAAATGAACTGTAAAAAGACAACCGAAGTGCAAAGTCCACACAGAGCTTGAAGATTTAATCTGAACAGAATGAACGACTTTGCTTCCTGCAAAGGTTTCCTTACCTTTGCACTTCCTTTATACCTTATGGGAGAGGCAATCACCTCCAAGCCTTACTCCCGAGTCGCCCCTTTTGTCTTAGCTGCTCTTGCCTTCTGGCAGTTCTGCACATACGCACACTGAGCACAGGCTCCCCTTACTCCTCTGCCTCGCTTCTGCCAGACTCTGGAGGCTCCGGAGTCAGCACCCGGCTCCCAGATGGTCCTGGCCCCACCTCTGCATCGGATGCAGGACCCTCGTTCAAGTCCTCTCCAGACTCCCAGACTGGTCCCTGTTCTTCCCCACTGCCCGATTCTGATTCTGCTGCCGTTTGCACAGGCTGACGGCGAACCACAACAAACCCATCCCCAGTCTTAAAGGGAAATACCCATGCGATGCCGATTCTTGCTGCATCAGCCTTGATTGCATCAGCTTCACTGCTGATTGGCTCTTAAATCCCAAGATCTTTAACATTAGTAACTTTGGGCTCCATTGTGGCTGCAAGTTCAGGACTACCAGGCCTTACCCAGATCGGTTGCGTCACGCCTTCCACCACAATGCGGCAAAAGAAACCGGGATTGCTCTGCCGTCGTTCTTCCCCCCAGCGGATCATGTCTTCGCGGTACAGCTCCTTGTAATCGGTGGCGTCTAAAAGCCGCTGGAAATCCAGGCCGTGTTCCTGCGTGCAAGAAAACCCCAACATTTCCTCTGCAATTCTCCAAATTCAACTTCCTAAAATTCCAAAAAAATAAAAAAATAAAAAGGTGCTAATTCACCCACGGAACTCACCGCCACATGAAAAAAAAAAAATCCTTAAAATTGAGAACAGACAAATGGTTCCATTCCACAGGGCACAAATGTCCCTTTAATTCTATTATTTTTAAACATATCAAGAACTAGCTGGATACCCGTGCTTTGCTACAAAACTATGTGGTCGGGCTTAGTTTTCGGGGAGGGAAAATAAGGGGGGAAAATTCTGCTTCTGCCAACCATATATATATATATGTTGTTCAGCTTTGTTCAGGTATTTTCCCATGTCATTGTAGTTGTGCTTTTAAAAGCACAACTACAATGACGTGGGAAAATACTCAAACAAAGCTGAACAGCATGCATGTAAGTATCCGCGAAAACTAAAGAAAACATATATATATATTTATATATATGTGTGTGTGTGTGTGTTTTAAAAAATCAGAATTTTGCACTCAAATTCAGATTCTAGCTCCCCCCAAAACCAAGCAACTGTTTTAAACTAAATTACCTATTTAATCAGTGTTTCATGCTCAAATAAAATCAGATTCCAGCTCCTCCACAAAAACCCAGATAAAAAACACAGTTTTAAATTGAATTACCTATGTGTCATGATCAAATAAATCCAGAATCTACCCCCATAGCTTTTTTTTATAGAAAAGGCACAATAAATCAGATTTAAAACAAATTACCTTTGCATACTGCTCTTTCAGAGGCCCGGATAAGCGGAGAATGGTGCAAACATCCAGCCCCAACCTACCAGCAAAAAGACAAGAAAAGGGAGGTCAGAAGTCAACAGATTCAGTAGAGAGCCTCTCTAGCCTGCAGCAGTCTACCTCCCAAAGCCTCAAAAAGGATACCCAAAGGCTGGAAGTTGGGAGCCGTTCGGTCCAATTTCCCATGGAGATGTGTGTGTTTTCTGCCCTGTTTAGCTAGGAAAGAGCTTCCAGAGGCAGGAGTAGTTTACCACACAAATTTATATCCACAAGGGCTCCCAGGATTTTTTTTGTCCCCCCTGCCAAATTAAAGTATTGAATTCCTCCCTGCCCCAACCAGCAATTAACATATCAATAAGATTGCAACGAAAGAACAAAACCTGGATTCCAAATTAAATTTTAGATCTGCTGGAGTTGAGATTGAATCAAGATCGAATCGAATCTAATCTGGATTTTTAAATTTGATCTAAGGGGTTGGACAAAGGGGGGGGGTGGCTCCAGAACAAAGCCGCCGCCCCCCCATTTTTTTTCAGGCTCTTTCCCTCCCCACCTTTTTTTCTTTGCTTTGGGGAATTTTAGAACAGAATAGAACCAAATGACGGAGTTGAAAGGGACCTCGGAGGTCATCCAGTCCAGTCCCCTAATCAGGCAGGAGACCCTGTACCTTTTCAGACAAATAGCTGTCCAGTCACTTCTTTAAAATCTCCAGTGATGGGAGAAGGAAGGAAGGAGAGAGACAGAATAACAGTTGGAAGGTACCTCGGAGGTCATCTAGTCCAGCCCCCTGTTCAAGCAGGAGACCCTATCCCATTTCAGACAAACGGCTGCCCAATCTTTTCTTAAAAGCCTCCAGTGTTGGAGCACCATGCTGCATTGATGCTTTGGGGAGTCGGGTGCACGTCTGCATGCCTAGCAGACACGCGTGCAAAGTCGGGGGGGGGGAAGCATTTGCAAGGGGAGGGGGCAATATTAAGGGGAGGGGGCGCTGCCAAACCAGTGCCAGCCTTGCAAAGGCACATGGGCTGGGGGGGGGCTTTCTGGGCGGCCCACCCACCCCGTCCATCATGCAAAGGGCCCGCCCCTTCCTCCCTAAATCCGTTGATCCCCCCCCCAGCCATATTTTTTTATTTTATTTTTTTGCACAGGCATCTCTTTTTTTTTTTAATTTTATATTTTATATATGGAAATATATACATATTTTACCGGCTTTGGATTTCTTCGGCCACGAAATCTTTGCCCGATTTTCGCTTCCCGCTGAAAAGCAGCACCAGCTTCGGACACGGCGCCATGGCTGCAGCAACTTTCCCCGCACCCGCCCCGGCCGGATGGTCTCGCCCGGGCCCCAGCGTTCCACCCGCGCGCTCCCGCCTCCCTCGCCTCGCCACCAATTGGAAAACGGCCCGGGCTCCGCCGCGCGCACAGAGGGCGCGACCATTTTGGAGGGGTGGGTGGAAAGGGAAGGAAGAAGGGACCCGACGAATCGAAGCAACCCCAGCAACATAGGAAGAGTGAGATTCGCCTGAAGGAGGCGGGGCAGAGCTGGAACTAAAGGGGCGGGGCTTCTTCTTAGCCGCGCCCACGGAGGTTTTGGAGACACGCCCACACGCATTGCCTGCTTGATAGGAATAACAAGTTTTCTTTCCTTTCTCTTTCTCCTTCCTTCCTTTTCTTTCTCCCTTTCTCCTTCTTTCCTACTTTTTCCTTCCTTCCTTTTCTCTTCCTTCTCTTTCTCCTTCCTTCCTTTTCTTCTTCCCTTTTTCCTTCCTTCCTTCCTTCCCACACAAATTCTCCCTTTTCTTTCTCCTTCCTTTCTTCCTTCCCTCCCTCCCTTTCCCACACAAATTCCTTTCCTTCCCTTTTTCCTTCCTTCCTTTTCTCTTCCTTCTCTTTCTCCTTCCTTCCTTTTCTTCTTCCCTTTTTCCTTCCTTCCTTCCTTCCCACACAAATTCTCCCTTTTCTTTCTCCTTCCTTTCTTCCTTCCCTCCCTCCCTTTCCCACACAAATTCCTTTCCTTCCCTTTTTCCTTCCTTCCTTTTCTCTTCCTTCTCTTTCTCCTTCCTTCCTTTTCTTCTTCCCTTTTTCCTTCCTTCCTTCCTTCCCTCACAAATTCTCCCTTTTCTTTCTCCTTCCTTTCTTCCTTCCCTCCCTCCCTTTCCCACACAAATTCCTTTCCTTCCCTTTTTCCTTCCTTCCTTTTCTCTTCCTTCTCTTTCTCCTTCCTTCCTTTTCTTCTTCCCTTTTTCCTTCCTTCCTTCCTTCCTTCCCTTTTTCCTTCTTTCCCACACAAATTCTCTCCCTTCCTTTTCTTTCTCCTTCCTTTCTTCCTTCCCTCCCTCCCTTTCCCACACAAATTCCTTTCCTTCCCTTTTTCCTTCCTTCCTTTTCTTTCTTTCTCCTTCCATCCCTCCCCCCCCCCCCTTCCTCTGCCATTTCTAGGCTGCATCTTCCATTGAAAAGCTCTTTCCCAGCTGTGGGCCTGCAGAGGAAGTGCTGGACTTACACCGCCCATCAGGCACAGCCAGGGGAATGGTGATGGGGATTATAGTCCATTCCGAGAGATGGGGAAAAGGTGCGGGAGGTAGAAAAACACGGCTTGCAAGCCGACATCCAACAGCGGGATCCCTTGTAGGATTTTTGGATGATTGGCAAAGGATCAAAGGATCAGATCTACTTTGGGGCCTGCACCTGCCAGGTGGGTGGAGCTTCAAGGCTGGAAGCCATCAGGGTCCACGGTGGGATTCAAATGTTTTTACTACTGGTTCTGTGGTCTGGTTTGGTGGGCGTGGCAGGGGAAAGAAGGCGACTGCAAAATCCCCCTTCCTTCCCCACCCCAGTAACCTGCTTTCCAGCTCCGTTCTCCTGTGCAGGGCAACCAAAGGAGACCCAGCCGATCAGCTGGGACTCAATGGGAGACAGAGAAGAGACGGGGTTGGTGGAGCCACTCAGAGGTGGGATTCGCCGGTCTTCCAAATGACTCAAGATTTCCGCTGCCGGTTCTCGAGAACCGGTGCGAACCGGCTGAATCCCACCCATGTCAATTTCACCCACCATGCCTCGGAGAAAGAATCTACTTCCTCCACTCCTCAAGATGCTTTATTATATGATTGACATGTTCTTCTTTCCAGAGCAGAATTCCAAAGAAGTGATATTAGGAGCTTGGACACTCCTACTTTGCCGCACAATAGCCCTGCGAAGTAGGCCAGGCTCAGAGACTGAGGCCCAAAGTTTCCTTTTTTGCAGCCGATAAACTCAAAAAGACCCTCCCCCACTCTCTCATCCGGCCCCTAACAAGAGCCAGAGCCCCCTACTCTTTCATTTCCCCAGAGCAGTTCAAGAGGGACCTCTCTTTTTTCTGGTTCTAAATTGGTGCTTTTATTGGCTGTTGGAGGCACACAGTGCGATAACAGATGAGATTCGGGGGTTGGTGGGTTGAATTTGCGTGCGTGCGTGGAAGTCATGCGGAGAGAAAAGGGTGGTTGACCCTTTCTGACAAGCGATCGGGAAACCGGATTCCCTTTGCAACCGGGTTACTCAGTGGTGGTCTCCTCAAAATTATCGCAACTGGTTCACCCCAACCGGTCCGAATTGGCTGAATAACCATCTCTGATGTTAGTAACTTACCCATGAAGGGGATTCGCTTAACGACTACGGCGGGGCAAAGCTCGCTTCACTCATGTCTCTCTTTAACGACAGAAACAGTGGTCATAATTCGAGAACTACCAGTGTCAACTCATAAAATATTTCTCGGGTCTTTTTAGAACTGCCAACAGAAAGGGAGGGGGGAGCAGTGCGACAGCTTGCAAACCGAAAGTGCATTCCATAAATGTTTTCAGAGATAGTAACTAGGTGACTGGAGTTTCTGCCATGCTAAACTCTAATTGGAGAATATGATTGATGGTTCTGGGCTATGGATGTGTCTCATTGGAGAATATGAATTACTTTACACCCAGGAAGTGGGGGGGGGGTGCGGAAATCAGGGTCAACAGGGACAATATTTAAAACCCAAAACAGGGATTGAGGAAAGGAGAGCTCGAAGGCATCAGCTAATACACTCACTCGATGTATAAGATGGGATATAAAGTTTGAAGAGGGGGCAGGGGGGAAATAGCCCCCCCCACAAAAAACTTGGCAAGGAAATTAAGGAGGTTCTTCCCTTGAGGCTTCCACCAAAGTCCACGCGACCCTCGCCACGCCGGTCGAAAAGAAGGGCTTATCCGTATGCCCGGTTCTTAGGATGGCTCCGCTCTTTGGCGCCGTCTCCCCGAGTGGATCTGCAAGGAAAGGGGACCAGGGTTATCACTCCACCTATCTAGTTTTGCAAATATTGACAACAGCAAGGATTTGCATTTGCACAATATTGGAAAAATGAGAACGCCCCATCAGAGGAGGGCATAATTCAGAAAATATTAAGACTGCGCAGAGATGGATAGGTTGACATTAAAAATAAAGGAGAAAGAAGACACCAAATATTACTTAACACAGAATAGCTTTTACGAGTGGTTTGAGACAAGAGGTGGAAATTAGATGAAGAAAAGATTATTGCGATTAATTAAATACAAAGAGGGTTTTATAATTATAAACTTGCCAATATAACCAACAGAATTATGAATAAGCGAATAAGAGAAATCTAGTGAAAACTATTGTTACGCTTATTATTGTTATTATTTTTTATTATTGTTGTTAATGTTAATATTGCTTTCTGTTTTTGGTTTTTCTGTAAATGATATGCCCTAAAAATACTGTATTCAAAATGTTTATGAATATATATATGTATATACAAAAAAAAAAGGGATCCCCAGGGGATCACACGAGATTTTAAGAGATTGCGAGGAACAAGTTTAGCAACCTCTCGCCTGCTGCTTGCCTCGCTGCCATGAGGGCTAGGAACTTAAAAGTCTCCAAAGCAAGCTTCCTTTTTCAGCCATTGGCATGGAGGTGGGGTTCCCCTAAATACAACGGTGTCTCCCCTGCTCTTTTTCGCCCACAATGCTCCTTGTCCCCCTCTCTCTTCTCCTCCTCTTCCTCACCTGCGTCTGGGGGCCACCCCGAGCTGCTTCAGGATGTCATCTTCGAAATCGTCCACCCCGTCTTCGCTCACCCCCAAATGGCGGGCCAGCTCTTCCAGGGCATCTTCGGTTTTGTCCAAAAGGTCCGCGAAGCCGAGCCGCTCGTGGGCGAAGAGCCCGTCGCCATTGAAAAAACCTTCCAGCACCGGGAACAGCTCGCCAGAATATCTACCCCAGCCCAATCTGGAGAGGTAACTCTGCACCAGTTTGAGGAAAGGGGCCTTCTGAATGGGGGTCAAGAAACCTTCCTGGTGGGCGCATTCGGTGACCCCAGAACAACCTTGCGGGGTGGGGAAAGGATGCTTGGCCAGTGCTGCCCACAATTCCTGGGGTTTTCGGGCTTTGCGGGGTCCCCGCTGGCGGTCCCCTCCTTTTGGGGGTTTCGTTTGGTGTTTCTTAGCAGGGTGGGGTCCCTTCTCGTTGGCCACTTTGGGTTCCCCGGCGTCCTGGTGCCGAAATCTCTCCTCCCCTTGGTGTTTCTTCTGCCACGGTTTTGCTTTGCCTTGCTTAGTTGCTTTGCCGCTCTCTTTCTCAGCCTCCCTGAGGTCTAGCTCCTTGCCCAGTCTCTGCTCCAGGTTTTTCAATTCCTCCAGGGGAGCTTTTTGCACCAGCTTTCCCAAATCCTGACGGAGGGAAACCAGCAAGGAACGTAGACGACGGAGCTCCTTCTCCTGAAAATCGAGTTTGCCCGGCGGGCGGCAAGAGACGGGGTCTTCTCCAGTGGGATGCTGGTGGGATTTGGCATCGCCCGGCGTGTCCAGCCTGCGGACCTTTTCCCGGAGAAGCTGGAGTTCGCCCTGGGCAGCCGAGAGGGCGGCCGTCTCCTTCTTCAAGGTTTCTGCCAAACGTTGGTTTTCTGCAGCCAAATTCTGTTGCAGGGAATCGACGGCCAAATTCTTGTCTTGGGATCTCTGCAGCAGAGTCTCTAGTTCTTCTTTCTGGGCCTGTGAAGCGAGCCGTTAAAAAATCACAATAATAATTTTGCTCAGGATCTTACTTTTGTGGTCCAAACAGTTTTACTTTTGGAAAGATTTCTTACCATTTGCAATCCAAAAAAAGTTTCATTTTTGCAGTCAAAAATTTCTTATTATTTGCAATCGTAAAAGTTTTATTTTTGCCGTCCCAAAAGTTTGGGGGTTTTTTGCAATCAAAAAAGGTTTTATTTTTGCAAACATAACGATCTTTATTTTTGCAGGCCAAAAAGGCCCTATTCTTGCAGTAAAAAAACAAAACAAAACCCAGTTACTTTTGCAATCAGGAAACTCTTACTTTTGCAGTCAAAAAGGTTTAAGTCTTGCAGTCCAAATGTTTTTATTTTTGTAATCCAAAAGTTCTTAAGTTTTGCCATCACAAAGGTCTTATTTTTGCAGGCAAAAAGTTTTTATTTTTTTGCGGCCCCAAAAAAGTTTTCTTTTTGTAGTCAAAAAGGTCTTATTTTTCCAAGCATCTTATTTGTGCTGACAAAAAGGTCATTTTGCAGTCAAAACCTTTTGATTTTTGCAATCCCCCCAAAAAAGAAAAGTTCTTAATTTTCACAATCGCAAAGATATTATTTTTTGCACTCAAAGACTCATAAAATATTTCTCTGGTCTTTTTAGAGTTGCCAACAGGAATTGGGGGTGGGGGTGGGAGAGCAGTGCAGCAGCTTGCAAAACCGAAAGTGCATTCCATAAATGTTTTCAAAGATAGTTAACTAGGTGACTGGAGTTTCTGCCATGCAAAATTCTATCTGGAGAGCATGATGGATGACTCTGGGCTATGGATGTGTCCCATTGGAGAATATGAATTAGGATACACCCAGGGGGGTGGGGAAAAACCAGGGTCGAAAGTGACAATTCTGTGTCTCAGAGTCAGCTGCACCCAGGCAGTGCTGGCATGTTAACTCTCAATAAATCCTTTGGAAGTTTGGCTCGAGGCTCATGATTTAATTGGGGTGACTGCTGGAATCCTGACAAAGGCATCTCTTAATGCCCACCAATAGGGTGAAGACCCCTGCCTTCCCCATTACCTGAAGCTCAGCCTGCATCAGTCGGATATCCTGATTTTCCTTGGCTAATTTGTCCAGCAAGACTCCCATGGCATCCAAGCTCTTTGGATCCTCGGAAAGATTTTCTTTGCCTGCATGGAGTGGAGCATCCTTCGTTGAGCCCAGAGAGGGTGACCAGTCCTGGGGGGGAAAGGAGGGAGGGGGAGAAAGAAAGATAGGGCAGGGAGGACCTCTTGGCCATGATTATGATGGTTTGAGCTTTTCCTATCTCCCTACCTGGAAGATCTGGAGCTGGGAAGGGAGAAGCATGCTGGGTTTTAATCCATTCTTCCAGGGGCTGGATCAGGGACTCACCTGTAACACCGTCAATTTCCTTACCTGTCCACCATTGGTAGGATACGGCTCTTCTCTGTCAGGACTCAGCCCCAGGTTCAGCATGTCAAAGCCCCCTGAAGGTGGGAGGAGGGGAAAAGTCCAAATATTTTTACAGTTTTTTTTTTTTAAATAGGGTTAGTCTACGCCCGTACCTTTTTATCACTTTTGCAGCAGGCGTTCGGTGAATACAGTGCGATTCTCTTAAGTATGGCGTTTCGCTTTAACAATTACGTATCACTGGTTTAATTATCTTTCCTTAGCAATGGAAAGTCTTTCTTCTCAATTGTGGTTAAAAAAAAAGTCAAGGTGTACCTATATGGAAAAGCATGAAAACCTTGCCCCAAACTCACCATCCTCGGTGTCAAGGAAGACCCCTGTAGAGAGAGAGGCAAAGAATGGTTTAGGAGACAGATAGACAGACAGACAGATAACAGATAGATAGATAGATAGATAGATAGATAGATAGATAGATAGATAGATAGATAGATAGATAAATAGATAGGCAGGTAGGCACTGTAGATAGATAGATAGATAGATAGATAGATAGATAGATAGATAGATAGATAGATAGATAGATGGATGGATGGATGGATGGATGGATGGATGGATGGATGGATGGATGGATGGATGGATGGATGGATAGATAGATAGATAGAAAGATAGGCAGGTAGGCACTATAGATAGGTAGGTAGGTAGATATAGACAGACAGACAGACAGACAGTGATATAAAGATAGAAGGTACATGGGGTGGGGGATGGATAACTGAGATGCTGTAGACGGATAGATAGATTGATAGAGACAGGCAAACAGATAAGATGGATAGACAGATAAAGATAGAAAGATATTTCAATAAATATATCGACAGATATTTTGTTGGATAGATGATAGATGACATAGACAGTTATGGACAGATTTATATAGATAGATGATGGAAGATTGATAGATGACAGACAGACAGATAGACAGTTAGATGATATAAAAGATATAGATGATATAGACAGATGATACATATAAGATATGACATAGATGATATAGATAAATAGATAATAGACAGACAGATAAACAGAGGATAGATATAAGATAGATTAGAAAAAGATATAGATAGACAGATAGACAGACAGATGATAGATATAAGATAAATAGATAGTAGATAATAGGTTGAATAGATAGATAGACAGACAAACAGATGAGAATTTAGAAAATATACCCCCACCCACCAATGTGGTTTTTGCTTACCCAACGTGGCCAAGACTCCAAAACCCACAACAGCTAAAACAGCCAGCAGCCACTTCACCCTGGAAAGCCCATCGTCCTCGTCCTCCGGAGCTTCCTTAGCTTGGTCGTGGGTCAGCTCCGGCCCCACCTGCTGAACATCGACCCGGCCTTTCCGCCGGCGCAGCCCCTCGACGTCGGCTTCAGGGGACACCACCTCTTCCCCGATGCCGGAAGAAACCTTCAGCTCATCTTTGGGGGCACCTGCATGGGGGTGAGGTGGAAAAGAGGCCCAGGCTCACACACCTGGCTGGGAGGCCAGAGGGTCACCTGGAGCTTTGTTCCTCTGTTCAAGAAGGCAGCTTTTCTTCCTGGGCCCTCAATATATACCTTTCCTTCTTCCTTCCTTCCCTTTCTTTCTTTCCTTCTCTTTTTTTCTTTCTTTCCTTCTTTCTTTTCTTTCTGTCTTTCCTTTTTTCTTTCATTCCTTCCTTTTTTTCTTCCTACCTTTCTTTCTTTCCTTCCTTTTTTCTTTCCTTCTTTTTCTTCCTTCCCTTTCTTTTCCCTTTCTTTCCTTCCTTTCTTCCTTCCTTTTTCTTTTCTTTCCTTTCTTTTCTTTCCTTTCTTTTTTCTTTCTTTCATCCCTTCCTCCTTTCTTTCTTTCTTTTCGTTCATTCCTTCGTTCGTTCCTTCCTTCCCATTATTTTTTCTTTCTTTCCTTCCTTCCTTCTTTTCCTTCCTTCCTTCCTTCCTTTACAGGAAAATCCTCGACCACAACTGGAAACCAAAAATCGAATTTCTTCTCGTTTTACAGCCTCTCTCACGGCGGTGGTCACATGAATCCCCGCAGTGGTTTTACATTAGCAACACGGCCGTTAAGGGAATCCAGCTTGGCCCCCCCCACCTCTGCCCCTTGACTTGTTGAAAGGTCTCAAAAGGCAACTGCATGACTCTGCGACCATCGTAAAACGTGAATCAGTGGTCAAAAACGTCTGAATTTTGACTGCATGACCGTGGGGGACACTGCAATGGTTGTCAGTGTGAAACACGAATGTTAAGTCCCTTTTTTTTCAATGCCGTTGTAACATTGGACGGTCACTAAACAAACTATTATAAGTCAAGGACTACCTGTGTTTTTGTTTTGATAAATGTAAAGTCACCTGTTGGGGGTGATTGTGAGAGCTGGAAGCATTCTTCCTCGGGCTGCAGGCTCTCCGTCTTCTTTTCATCCAGAAATAAGAGAGTAGATTCTTGGCTGGAAGGATCTCTGGGAATCAGGTCACCTTCTGGCTCCTGGCTCTGGATGGGAAAAAGTTTGGAAGTTTAAGCTCAACTGAGAAGTTTATTTTTCTTATATCTTTTTGTTTAAGGGTGTACAGAGCAGCCCTGCAAAATTCCCACTTCAGATGGGAAGGAAGGAAGGAAGGAAGGAAGGGAGGAAAGGAAAAAAGGAAGGGGGATGGGAATTAGAAGATAAAAAAGCAAGCAAGCAAGCAAGGTAGGAAAGGAAGAATAAAATGAAGGGAAGGGAAGGAAAGGAAAGGAAAAAGGGGAAGAAAAGGGAAATAGAAGGGAAGGAGAAGAAACTCTAAGTAAGGAAGAGAGGAAGGAAGGAATAAAGAGAAAAAGAAAAAGAAGGAAAGAAAAGAAAGAAAGAAAGAATGAAAGAAAGAGAAAGAGAAAAGTTGAATCAGGTAAAAAGACAATGGTAAACAACTGGCAAGAAAGGGTGGCTGTGTATTTTATTTTACATATATATATATATATATATATACACATACATATACATACATTACATACACATACACACATATATATATTACAAGCATACATACATACATGCATGATGCATACATGCATAATGCAAATGCATATATATACTTTATATGTATTTTCCCACATCATTGTGATTGTGCTTTTGGAGTTGTGGCAGCGTTTTGGCAGAGTCTTGTCTGCCATCATCAGGCTTCTGTATTGTGTTCGCCTGTGACAATACAGACAAACTCCATACAGAAGCCTGATGATGGCAGATGAGATTCTGCCAAAACGTTGCTACAACTTTAAAAGCACAACTACAATGACGTGGGATAATACCCGAAGGAAGCTGAACAGCATATATATATTCACACACACATACATACACACACACAAACACACACACACACATACATACATACATGTATATATTTCATAGATTTTCATGGGTACAAAGCTTCATGCTTTGCTCGCATAAGCACAAGCACGAAGCCGAAAGCACCAGCCTGAAGTTGGCGAGTGGGACCTCGTCAAAACATTGCCAAGATGCTCTCAATTTCACACAGGAAAAGACCCAAACAGGCCAAGAGCTGTTCAACAAGTCTTCAAAAACTACAAAGTTGTGGCTTCACACACACACAATACCCCTCCACCCACCCCAGACCCTCCATTTCAGAGTTCAACCTTTGATTTATCTTCTTCCAGATCTGCACTGTCCATGAAAAGCTCGCTCTCGTGCAAAGAAGCTGTTGGAGGGGGGAAAAATACACACACACAATGGATTGATTTTAACTCCAGAATCTTTTCACATTCCTCTTTCTTCATTTTAACCCATACAGTACATTAAATTTTTACTGCCAAAGTTTTGCAAATGTGGGTGGCAGGACAGGGCAGAGTTTAAGGGGAAGTCTTGGACAACGATGTGGGGAAAATCTAATCTTCTCTTCGTGTATCCCAACCCCCTCCAATGTTAAATCATGGTTAACTTGCCTTCTAACTGGGTTTCTTCAGAAGCTTCGAAGCCGAGATCTTCCACAGGGGCAGTCTAGAAAGAGAGGGGGGGGGGGAAACTAGGTTACTATCAGGCCAGTAAACAGCAAGGATGAGGAAACTATTGTGAGAGCTTTCTGGACATGCTCTGGAGCTCTTTTTTCTACCTTCCTGGATTGTTCTCACCTCTGCTCCTGTGATCACCCAGCTATTGTTTTCCAGCTCCTGAGAATTTGAATGTTCAGCCATCTTTTTTCATGCCCTGAAATGCTCAAAAAGCCACCTGGAAAGGTGAAGAAGGAAAAAAAAAAGATGAGAGGTAACAATTTGGGGTATCTAAATCCTTTCTAGGTCCTGGCAGAGTAGATTTCCAATTGGCCCTAAACCAACATCACTTTGCAAGATTATCATCATCTTTATTGCTCTTTTCTGAATCGGAGGGAAGAGGGCAGAGAAAAGCAAACCAAGAGGATTAGGAAGCTGGAGGATAAAATATACAAAGAATGGTTGCAGAAATTGGGGGTGTCTAATTTAATGAAAAGAAGGACCAGGGGTGATACAATAGCATCTTCTAGTATTTGAGGGGGTGCCCCAAAGGAGAGGAGGGGGTCAAATTATTCTCCAAAGTACCAAAAGGCAGGACAAGAAGCAATGAATGGCAACTAATCCAGGAGAGAAGCAACCTCGAAGTAAGGAGAAATTTCCTGAGAGTGAGAAGAATTAATCAATGGATTGGCTTCCCTCCAGAAGCTGTGGGTGCTCCATCACTGGAGGTTTTTAAGAGGAAATTGGACATCTGCATTAAATGCTAAAGCTTGAGCAGGGGGCTGGACTAGAAGACCTCCGAGGTCCCTTCCAACCCTCTTATTCTGTCATTCTAATGGGATTGTTTTTTTTCACTTGTTTTGCCCAAAGCTCACCAGAGACAGCTCTGTGAAAAAGATTAAGGAGGTGTGGAGCCAAAGAGAAGGTAGATGCAAAAATAAAAATAGGTTACCAAAAAACCCATAGGTTTTACAGTGTTGATTAAAAGTCTCTTCTCTTCCCTTTCCATCTCATCCCAATTAAAATCCTACACCCGTTGAGCTAAAATGCCTGTGAGGAAGCCAACTGCAGTTGAGTGGATGTTTTTTTTTTAATAACATTTATTAGCTGGAAAAAAAATCTGCCAAAGTCCTACTTGCAATAATTTAAAAAGACAGTTTTGCTCAAAGCTGTTCTTTGAAGAAATCTTTTGCAAATATAAATCTTTTATAAACAAACCCTTTCCAGATTGCTTATAAAAAACATGTTTGTGTCCTGCGCACAAACTTTTTCTTTTCACAATCTTCCCCCCTCCCCCCCAAAAAAAAAATTAATCCTGGTATTTATGCCTGCCCCACTGTCTTTTTTTCCAGCCCTTAATTGAAAGTGGGAGACCCCCAAAATCTAGCATCAAATCGTCCCTAATCTGTTGTTATCCTTCCTAATTTAGCTTTAAGGGCAAACCCAGAAATCCTTCCAGACATCTGGTGCTCGATCAAAATTGTATCAGGGGGGAAAAAAAACTTTACTGGGAAATTAGCTTCAGTTTCACAGATCCAGGTGGCTCGAACTGTGGGCCAAAGTTTATTGGAAATTGAATAAAAGATTATTGTTTTCCTTTTTCTTGCTGGTTACAGATGGCCCCAGTAACTTTCTTCCACTAATGTTCATTAACTAAAAAACTCTCCAGGGAAACTAACAACAAAGGAAAAAAGAGGGGAGGAGGAAATAGAAATCCTAATGTCCTGTGGCTTGAATTTATTGCCATAAGCTATGACAATGAATGACAGAGGTAGGTAACAAAAGGGCCCTTTTGGAATGTATTAATTTGTTTGTTCGTTTGCTTATTTGCTTAAAATTATTTGCCACCTGTCTCAGCCTGAAAAGCCAGATAGTGAGATGGGCAGCATATTAATTAAAAATAATAATAACAATGCAAGAATAAAAGTATCTGGTGGGCAGAATTCAAGCATTAACGAGCAGCTAAGTGTAATTTTTATTTATTTATTCAATGGATATGCCCCTCATCCCGCCAAGAAGCGACTTGAAGCGGCTTCCTGAGCAGTCAAAGCAGCGAGATAAAACATTAAAAGCTTAAAATAAAGTTTTTTGTTTTAATTCCGTGCCTCGCCGTGCCACAGAATAGCCTACACAAGTTTGGGAAGTTAGACCCCCTCAAAGCAGATGCATCAACCTGGATGATTTCCAACAACAAACCAATAAATAAATACAAAACAATAAAATAAAAAAGGAGCCAAAAGAAGCATTCTGTCTGCAGCATCATTTTCTCTCTCTCTCTCTCTCCAAAGATGAGGGTGTTTTTGAATGCCATCCTGGCTGAGCTATTCTAATTCAAGAGAAAATGCCAAGAATTTAAGTTATGCTGGTCACCAGAGGCAGGCGGTTATCCAACCCTTGGGAAGCAGAGCTGGCCGAAGTTACAAGGAGCAGCGCTGTGTGGTTGTGTGTCAGGGTAGAGGTGACCCCAAATCAGAAACCTGTTTGAGCTCGGAACCGGAGGAAAAAACAAGCAAGATAACCCCTGAAAAAGATAGCAAAATGGGAGCGCCCGTCCTCGTAAAAAGTTAGTTTCTCTCCAGGAATCTCTGCCTGCCTGCTATGAAATTCTTACCCTGAGACTCTCTCTATCCTCCCAAGAACAGCTGTTGAAGCAAGAGGCAGCCTGGGAGGGGAAGGGGGGAAAAAATAGGAAAGTGATATATATTTTTAGCTTTGCTGAAGGCAACTTAGCAGGTGGAAATGGCTTTGCTGAGCAGAGCAGACAGGGGAAAACAGGGAGGAGGAGAGAGAGAGAGAGAAAGGGCCACCCAGAATCCCAGCAGGGAAATAAATAAATCTGGATATTTTAAGGCGCAAATAGTTGTAAACAAGCAGGCTGGAAGATCTGGCTCTCTGAAAAGACCAACTCTTCATCGAAAATGTAATAAAGGCATATAAACTTGGAGCTGAGGGCTGTTGGTAATTCTTAATTCTGCTTTATGCACAAACAGGGGGCCATGTTTGGAGAAGGAGAGGTGGGGTCCACATTTTGCATTCAGGGCAACAAGAAGCAATGGATGAAAACGAATCAAGGAGAGAAGCAACCTGGAACTGAGGAGAAATTTATTGAAAGTTAGGACCATTAATTGGTAGAACTGCTTGCCTCCATCACTGGGGGCTTTTAGGAAGAGACAGGACAGCCATTTGTCTGAAATGATCTACGGTCTCCTGCTTGAGCAAGGGGTTGGACTAGAAGACCTCCAAGATCCCTTCCAACTCTGTTATACCATGTGGATCTTAGATTTCCCTCAAGGCTGTTTTGAGAGCTGTGGTTTTGGCACAATTTGCTCGGATGGCCTTTTTGCAAGTTACCCTCAGTGGTTAAGAAGAGCGAGGGGGAGATTTTTCCGCTGCCAGAATTTTTTAAAAAGTTGGATTCCAAGAGTCTTTGCAGCAGAGGAATGGCGGGGAGAGTTCTCCGCTGTGCCTACCTGCCGAGCAATCATGATTATTGCAATATTATTATTATTTTCACAGCCAGAGATACAATCAAGGGAAGAGCCAGGCTCCCACTTCAGAAGAAAACAAGGGCAGCCTCTTTTTCGACTAACACTTTTTTAAAAAGAATAAAAACTAAAATAAAATAAAATAAGCTTTGGTGAGTGATGCCTCGGAGAAAACCTGTTAGCTTCCCAGTTTTCTTGCCAGTACTGATTAAACAGCCTTCTTTGCTTCTTTCCTATCACGCTGGGAGGGGGAAAAAAGGTGCAAATTCTCTGCCTTTGAAGGAAAGGAAACGCAAATAAGCGACAGGAAGCCAGGAAGAAAACCCAGAGTTTTAAATAAAGCTTCTGCTTTTGTTTACAGCAGGAACTTGAAAACGTCCAGAGAAATGCAGAGAAGGGGAAGGGAAACGTCACCAAGCGGTGATATCTCAGTTAAAAGGAGTTTCTTAGTGGAAGCCACTTTGCAAACATGGGGTGATTGGGGGGGGGGATGTCTCTCTTTGCAAAACCCCACCCCACCCTGAAAACGAGGGGGGGGACTCTCCCCTGTTGCAAATGCTCAGGATGCCAAGGATGGGTAAAAACTATCGGAAGTCCCCGGAGGAACAAAATGAAACTGAACAAAACTAAACTGAAAAAAAATGAAACTAAATGAAACTAAACTGAAACAAATTAAAGTAAAACTGAAACAAATAATAACTCTTTAAACTTTCCAGCCTGAGAAAAACAAACAAACAAAATAAAAATAGTGGCATAGCAAGAGGGAGAAGAAGAAAAAAGCAACTGGGGGTGAACGATGGGAAGCTTCGCTCGAAAAGGAGATTCCACCGAAGCGCGCGGGATGCAGGAACCGCAGCATCGCCCCGGACGGTTGCTATGGCAACCCCGCAACACCCCCCCCAGTTCATTCCTGCTGGACAAAGTTCATTTCTAGGTTGGGAAAGTACTTTCTCAACAAAAAAAGGGGGTGACGGGACGGTTCTGAGTGTGAGGGGGGGGGCTTTTGTCCTCCTCCCTTCCCATCCTCTTGCACCCCACTCCCCCGGCTTACCTTAATCGGAGGGGTGGGGGGGGGACGCCCCGTTTGCGCGAGGCGAGTTCGGGGAAATCCGGACGCGCTGGCAACTTTTTGCATCGCGGAAACTTCCTTTGGGGAGGGGAGGGGAGGGGAAGAGGGAGGGGGGAGCGGGAAGGAGAGCTCGGCAGCCAGGGGGGGGAGAGAGGAGACGCAGCGCCAGCCGCAATGAGAGGTGCGGGCTGAGAAAAAGGCTGGGAAGTTTTCGGAAAAGTTGGGGAAAGTTGAGAATTAGGGGGGCGGAGGGTGGGGGGCGGGGGAAAGGGAAGGGAGGGGTTTGAGGGGTGTGGGGGAGACCAAGAGGGGAAACACAGGCCGGAAGCGTTGTCCCAAAGGAGACAGAAACTTCCAATTTTTTTTAAAATAAATAAAAAATAAAAATGAATTCAGGTGCGGGTCTGAAGAATGACTGAGCTGGAGAGAGACAGCAGCAGCTGCCAGGCAGCTCAGCCTTCACGTCTCCCAGAGCCCCGGCCTCTCACAACTGCTGCCCGAGGGGGGGGGGCTGCATAAGCTGAGCCCCCTTGCAACCGGGGAGAAGCTGGGGGTGGCCGGCTGCTCCCCTGCTCCGAGACAAGCTAAATGAAAGCAAGGCTGGCCGGGAGGAAAGCTCGCTCGGAGGTTCTTCCTCCAAGCGCTTCGTTGGGTCAGGAAACTCTACAGGGAAGCAACCCAGCACGGGGGATAAAGGACTCCGGATTTTTTTCCCTTCCTTCCCTTCTTATTCCTCTCTTCTCCGCACACCTTGTAGCACTGGTGGTGTTACTTAGCTGGGTCAGGAAACTCTACAAGGAAACAGCTCAGAGAGGATAAAGGACTCCTTAACTTTTTTTCCTTCCTATTTCTCTCTTCTCCATAAAACTCTTGTATACGGAGAGTGTTCGCATCAAGACAAATTCCTTGTGCGTCCAATCACACTTTGCCAATAAAACAATTATATTCTATATATTTCTATTCTTCATCCCAATATTTATTCTATTCTATTCTTTATTCTATTTTATTCTATTCGAATTAGGGATTTGGGGAAGTTTTGCCAAAGAAACTATCAAAATTCCCCTCACGGATTCAGACATGGGGGGGTTCCCTTCTTGCCAGAAAGTCAGTTTTCTCCCCCCTTGTTCTCTGTTGGATCCAGGATTTTTTTTCCCATTCTGTTTGGATCCGTCTCCTCCCCGGCCAGTGGCACGAAAGCCTCTGATCTCGAGTCCGGTGCCAGGTGCTTTTTAATCCCTTCTGGCAACCCAGCGGTCCTGGCACGGAGCACCAGTTGCTCGGTGGCGGCGGTGGCGCCTTCTCCGAAGGAAGGACAGGATGAAAGGCATAAATCTGTCGGAAGGGCGTCAAGGGAGGACAAACGCAGGAACACAGGGTGCTTTTCATAAAAGAAAAAAAATAAGAGGCCAGGACAGTGTGCTCTTTCTTTTTCTTTGGACCGAATATCCTGGACCAAAATTTATTTCCTTCCCTCCCTCCCATGGCATTGATATAAGGAGAGAACTGAATAATGAGGGCACCTAATTCGGGGGTGGGAGGGTTTCTTCAAACCTGGCAACTTTGGGACTCATGGACTTCAACTCCCAGAACTCTCTGAAGGCGGCAGAAACTTTTAAAACTGGTAAACTTCGACTCCCAGAATTCCCTAACCAGTCCACAAGCCTTAAAAAGTTTGGAGATCCCGGTTTTATATCAAAGCTGCGTTTGAGACGAGATGCTTGGCAGCCACTAAGGGAGAAAGGGGTGGTGGTGGTGGTGGTGGTACAAGAGTTTTTTCTCATTTTATTTACTGATTTTAAACTTGCCTTTATATATTATTTTTTAAATAAATAATTCAAGGTTCAATTTTTTTTAATTCAATTTTCCTTCCTGTTTTCTCCCACAACCACCCTGTGAGATGGGTTGGTTGGCCTTAAGCCATCCAGCTGGCTTTCGTGCCCAAGGCAGGACTGGAACTCACCATCTCCTGGTGATTGGTTCAGTCACCTAGCAAGCTTTCATGTTTAAGGTAGCACTAGAACTCGCCTCCTCCTGGTCATTGGTTCAAAGTCAGGCAGCTGGCTTTCGTGTTTAAGGCAGGACTGGGATTCACCATCTCCTGGTGATTGGCCTAAAGTCACCCAGCCAACTTTCATCCCTGTCAGAACTAGAACTCACCGTCTCCTGGTTCTTAACCTGGTAGTCCTAACCGCCAAACCAAACTGGCTCTTTACGATGTCCAACCACAAACATTACAAGGGAATTTTACTCCCAAATTGAGCTGACGTCTCTTTTCTTGTCGTTTCCTCTGCTTTGAGGGATGGGAGTGAGTGGGTTTCACAAGACACACAAAAAAATCAGTGTGGAGATGAAACACCTGAAACCTCACTGCCCACCTAGGTGAGAGCCTTTTCCGTTAACAAGAGCAGAAATGGGTACAAAATTGATTTTGTTTTTAATGTTTGCAACATTAAAACACCGGGGAGGGATTGTGTATGAATCCAGCTATACCTTGCCTCCTCCCCCCTTCCTTTTCTTCCCCCTCCCCAGTTCTCTCCCCGTTGAATGTCCAGTAGAATAGAAAGAAGGATTGAAGTCACATCCGTTAAGCACTTGACCAAAAACAAGTCCGACGGAAAGAAAAACAGACAGTGACCAAAAAAAAAAAAAAATAAAAAAAAAATATTACGGGAAGGCGAACATAATAATATAATAATAATAATAAAAAAAACAGGTCCCAGGTCAGTATTTTCTTTTTTTCTTTTGTTTTAAAGTCTCCCTGTGAGGAAAAAAGGGACGCAGCAGTTTTTTGCCCTTTTGTCAAGTTTTTTCCTTTTTTTTTTTTCCCTTTTCTCAAGACAACGGTGGTCATTGCAGCAGGTGGTTCCAAACTTTTTACGCTTGGAAGCTCCAAAACCAAGAGCAGCACCCAGACCCTCTTGTAAGATTTGGGGGGGGGTCTCTTCCTGCCAGCACCCCCCCTCCTCCAAAGATAGAGGTATATTAATTGGATTGGTGGATTTATATGAAGAAACTGGACAATGCGGCGAGAACCTCCGAGTGACCAAACGGAGGGCCAGATTAAGCCGAAGCTGCAATGGAGCCAGATGGGAGGAATGGAAGAGGGGAGGGGGGAGGAGACTGGGAAAACACCCCCCCTTCTTTTTTTGTTGTTGTCTAGCCAATTTTTCAAGGTGAGCCGGGCGCTTTGCGATTTGAAACACCGCCGTGGGCCGGGAAAGAGAAACACAGGACAGACGGCGACGCTTCTGGAGAGGAGGAAGGCATAAAATAGGTCAGTGGGTGCCTTTGTGCTCCTCCACCGGAGTCCAACTGTGTGCCCAGCAAGTCCAAGGGGAGGTCAGGGCTGGAACCGCCCTGGAGGTCATGAGGGGGGTCTTTAAAAACAAACCAACGCCCAGACGGGCTGACCTCTCTGGTCTCGGCCAGCCAGAACCCTCCAGCTCTTTTCCTGGCAAGGGATGGGATCCAGTGCCCCACCTCCCCAGCCAGGAGTGTCTCGTCGTGGTAAAAACCGGACTGCCCCCTGGGGCGAGGACAGCCGGGGAAGGGGAGGGAGGCCTCAGCCGTCATTGGCAGCCACTAGCTGCCCCATGCTCTCCCGGATGTAGACGGACTGAATCTCCTTGGTCTTGAGGCAGAAGTCGCAGGCCCAGACGGCCGAGGCCTCGGTGGTCAGCAGCCCATAGGCGTTCTCCGTCATGCCCGTGCACTCCCGGTGGAACCACTTCTGGCACGAGGCTTCGCACAGGATGGCGTCTTGGTCGTCGTTCACTTCGCTGCGGCAAGCCCCACAGGGGTAGACCAGGCCTGGCGGAGGCTGGTGGCCAGAGCTGCTGGCCGCCTTGCTGGCAGGGGGCAAGGGGTTGCCCTCGGAGGGGCCACTTGGGCCGGTGCTGTTGGGCGGGAAGGCTGGCTGGGTGCCGTTGACGGCCACCGGCGAGCTGGTGTGCTGCTGCTCCTGGTTGAAGCTGTTGGGAGGTGGGTGGAGGGGCTTGCTGCCAGCACCGCTGCCGTCTTCGGCAGATGGGGGGAATCCGGGGTCAGGCCCCGGGAAGGGGCTGGGATTAGGGGGCAAGCTGGAAAGGCTGGGGTTGGGGCGCTGCAGCGGGGACTGTCCAAAGAGGTTGGTGGGCTGGCTGAACCGCTGGGCCATCGGGGGTCCCCCGGGAGCATTGAGGGCTGGCCCAGGGCCTATGTCCCCCCCACGAGGGGGCTGTCCCATGGTTGGCGACATCATGGGGCCAAACGCCCCCATGGGCCCCTGCAGGATTTGCCCGCCGGGGGGGCTGAAGTTCTGTCCCAGAGGCTGCCCAAAGGGTTGCCCGCCGAAGCCCATCCCGCCGGGCTGGACGTAGGCCGGGTTCTGGGGGGCCATGTTGAAGGCCGGGCCCATCTGGTTCGGTCCGAAGGGGGGCGGCTGCCTCCGCATGGGCTGGGGACCCCCGCCATAGCTGGGTGGCACCTGGGGGCCCAGTGCCCCTTGCATGCGGAAGTTCCCAAAGGGGCCGGGGTTGCCGAGGAAGGGCGCGGAAGAGGAGCCAACCTTGGGGATGGCAAAGTCATCTTCGAACGGGTTGGAGGCCACCAGGTGATCGACCATCGGGGTGGGAGGGGGGGCGAACTCCGAGAGGTGGGAGNTGATCGACCATCGGGGTGGGAGGGGGGGCGAACTCCGAGAGGTGGGAGTAGGAAGGGCCCTGCAAGAAGAAAGAGGTGAGTAAGCAGACCGGCATTTTTAGACCCGTCCAGAGAGGCTACCTTAACAATAGCAGCCTCCAGCAGGGGTCGCTGGAGGCCAGCAGATCTGGAAAGTACCAAGTTGGGGGGTGGGTGGGGGAGAAAAAACGGACAGGAAGGGTCCAGGTGAAAACCAGGATCCTGATTCAACTCACAAGGTTCTCCTACAGGTAATCCTCAATTCAGCTCATTCGAGACAAGATTCCCAACTGTGTTACTGTCATAAGTTCGAGACGCCCCATGACCAGGCCTGACCTTACAACAGTGGTCATTAAGGGAATCGTTAAGTTGGCCATTAAGCAATTCTGCATTCATTAACGGTTGTTAAGCTCAAGCCCATTCTTTCAAATGGCCGTTTTTTGGGGGTTATTTAGAAAAATCATCTATAAATACATGTTGGGGGGCTATGGAAGGAAGGAAGAATCTAAGGCTGTCTCAAACCCAGGGCACGTGAAACACCCCCTCCACCCCTCAAAAAATTACCTGCGTGTTGGACTTGCGACGTTTCTTCTCGGGACTCTTCATTTGAAGACCTGGCCAAGGCAGAAAAGGAGAAATTTAGAATATTGGTGCAAGGGGTCTATGGAGATTCTCAGCCATCCAGGTGAGAGTTTGTCTCAAAGGTGCTTTTTTTTTCTTCTTTTCTTCAAAAGGCATCAGGACTGTGTTTTCCCTCCTTTTTTATTTGGCTAATTGTGATTATTACACTATCACACCAAGAGACGGGGATTTTGTCCCCGGTGCAGAAGCTCTCTATGTACATGCAAAGCAACGGAATAATAATAATCATGATAATGATGCCAATATGAGGAGGTGGTAGAAATGATGAGAAGGATAATAGTTATTGGGTGCCTTTTTTTCTTTCTTCAACTATCTTCCTTCCTTCCTTCCTCATCTTCTTCTTTCTTTCCTTCTTTCCATGCACTCCTCATGCACTTTTTTTCCTTCCTTCCCCCACTCTTTCCTTCCTTCTTCTTCTCTTCTTGTCACCAACTCCTTATCCGCTTTTCCTTTCCTTCCTCCCTCCTCTTCCTCCTAGTCTCCCTTTCCTTTTCTCCATTTTCTCTTCTTCCTTCCTCTCTGCTTTCCTTTTCACCCTCTTCCTTATCCATTCTTTTCATTCCTTCCTTCTCTCTCCCTATCTTCCTTCTGTTTTTTCTTCCTTCCATCAATCATCCTTCTTCCTTATCTTCCATGTTCCTCCTTACTTCCTTCTCTCTCAATTTTCTTCCTTCTTCCTTATCTTCCTTTTATGTTCTTCCTTCCTACTCTCTCATCTTCCTTTATCTTCCTTCCATTATCTATCATCATTCCTTCCATTTCCTTCCTTCCTTCTCTCATCTTCCTTCCTTCCTTATTTCTTTCCTTTCCTCTATGATCTTTCTTCCTTCCTTCTTTTCTCCCATCGTCGATTTTCATTCTTTCTTTCCTTCTCTCTCATCTTCTTTTCTTCCCCTCCCACCCTATAAGCATACTCAGGCCTGAGACACTGCTGTGAGGACTGTTGTTCGGTGGGTGAAGAGTGAAAATTTGCCCCACTGGAGCAATTGGGATGCTTTTCACGGGGGTGGGGGACAAGTTGCCACAGCCCCAGTGTTTGGGGGGAGGCCTGCCTATTGCAACCCAAACAAAAGGCCTCCCAAAGCCCTCCTCCCTCTTTCAGGCCAGACTTTCTACCTCGCAGGGGGGGCGTTGCAGGGGGGGAATGGGGCAGTTGGGGTATTTTGGAGTGGGGGGCCCTTCTGGGCAGGAGATTAACCTCTCCCCCTTGGCAATGAGCAGCGCCAGGCCGACTGGGGATGATGGGAGGGAGAAGCCCTTGTCAAAAGGGGGGGGGGCTCCTTGCCAGGGGATGGACCACAATGCCCATCATCCACAAAGTGCTTTCCCAGTTAAACTTCCACCTGCCGGGCCAAGGGAGCCTCCCCCCCAGTCAGGCGGGACCCCGTTTCCCGAGCAACGCCGCCTCCTGTCTCCATGGCAACTACACCCCCCCACACACACACCCCGCTCCTCCCTTACCGGCCTTGCCCTGCTTGCGGCCTGGACCTGTGGCGAGGCTTCCCGGAGGCGGAGGCAGCGGCGGAGGCGGCGGACCCGGAGCAGGCGGAGCGAGGCCTACTCCCCCCTCCAGCTTGTCGGGATGAGGGGCCGCCATAAGAAGCGAGCGGGCGCGGAGGGCGACGCGGCTACGAAGGGCCCGGAGGCCCAGGCCGCGCCATCACGACGCGAGCCGGAAGCGGAAGCTGATAGAGGGGAGGGGACGGGGAGGGGGGGAGAAAAAAGCCGCGCTTCCGGTGGCGGGCGACATCTTGGAGGCGGCTTTTCCTCGTCCGCCTATTCTGGACGCCGCCCTCCCGCCTCTCTATGATTCGAGAGGAAAAGCCGCCTTTTAGAAGGCGGATGGGGCGTCAGGAGCGGCGCTGACGTCACTCACCAGCGCTGCTTTGTCCAATGACGATGACGTTGTTGAATTTGAAGCTCATGGCAGGAATAAATAAACATAAGATTCAACCATTTTGAGTCTCTGGTTCTTTCTTTCTTCCTTCCTCTTCTTTCTTTCCTTTTCTTATTTTTGCTTCCTTCATTTCCTTTTTTTTTTCCATCGTTTCTCCTCCCATCATTCCTTTACTTCTTTTTCATTCCCTCCCTCTTCTCCTTTCTTCCTTGTATCCGTTTCCTCCCTCATTTATTCCTTTCCTTCTTCTCCTTTCTTTCTTTCTGTTCTTCTAATCTTTTTCTCCTCTTTCCTTCCCCTTCTCTCTTCCTTTTCTTCCTTTCCTTCTTTCTCTTTCTCCTTCCCCAGAGAGGAAAAAAAGAGGCACCCAGCAGCCACAGGCTAAAGAAATACCAACCTTTAATAATAACTATTTGATTTCCTTTGGTATATTCGAGAGAAAATCAAACCAATACAAAGTGTGTACAAAGGATGTGGAGAGCAGGGGCTGAGGTGGGCTGAGGTGTCCCGCATAGTGGCAGGGACAGGCACAGTGATAAGAGAGTAAAGCTACACAATGGCCTCCGAGTGTAACAATATACATGCAACACCAAATTATCAAAACTTATGTACAGACCCCAAGAAGAAACTCGGAAGGGATCCAGCCTCAGTGCTGGAAGACAAACCCATTTTTTTCCTTCTCTTTTCAGGTTTTTTTTTCTTTTTGGGGGGGGGCGGGGGGGGCTTGCTTTAGTTTTTGAACCATCTTGGAAACTATCCCAAAATTAAGGAAAACATCCCTTAATCCAGAGAGGGGTGCTTAGCCTAGATTTTTGCAAGTGGGGAGAAAAAGAAGGAGATAAATTATGAGGCATCCCTGACGGATCTAGAAGGAAGCGAGTGAGAAACGACTGCCCCTTTCTCCATCCTGCAGCCCTCTTCCCCCTCAAAAAAACAGGCAGCCTTGTGAGAATCTCCAGAGCAAGAGGAATTTTGCATAAAAATCTGACCTGAAAAAGGTTCAAGGCACACAGAACATATATAAAAATGCAGGAGCGCGGGGTCTGTGGGCAGCAAAGAGAGAGGATTCTGCCTACCAGACCCAAACAAATTGCCCTTTATTTCCCCTTTTTGTGCTTCTGAGCAATAATCTCCCCAAAATGAAACCCTTCACAGGGACTTTGGCATCCGTCACACCTGGCAGAAGACACAACGAGGCGCTGCATGGCACATGAAATATCGCCCGTCCATTCTGAACAGTCAAGTGGAGGAGACAAAAGTTGTCCAAGGCAAGAAGGACACTCTTTCTTGAGCAGCGTCGACAAAACCGAGGCTGGACCACTCTCACCGAGGACTAGAATGTTGGCTAGGCGGTGCTTCACTCCCAACCAGGGAAAGCCGGGACGTGGCAAGATGTGGAGAGAGGTGGTCTGGAAGGGCACGATGGGGTTTTGGTGCTCATCTGAGTCCCTTCGACCCCAGAAAATGCTTTGGCAAAGGAGACAGCCTGTTTTTAGCAGCTGTTTGAGACGTTCATAGGACCGGGGAGAAAAAAGACGAAAGGAGTCCCCCGCTAGAAGAGCATTTGTAGTGATGTGACTCCGGTTGTCATGCTCACTGTCTTCGCTCGACGGGCTGCTGTAAGCACAACTCGCTGCCGGCCGAGATGATGGGCAGCCGATTGTCCACGTGGTGGCTGATCAAATGGCTGACGCTTTCAAAGCGATGATCCTTTGTCCGAACCTGGATGGGAAACATATATATACAAATTTCCACAATAGAAAGCATCCTCACAAATTGCCTGAAGGTGTGGTACGCTGGCTTAAGAACCGCAGATAGAAAGACATTTTACAGAGGCACAAAACATTGTGGTAATTTTGGTTACCATAAAAGAGGACCTGACCTGGGGTGTTCATATTGCAGCCCTGGTCAAAAGGGCCCAGCAGAGATGATACTACCTGAGACTTCTCAGAAAACAACAACTGAATGGAAAACTGCTTGTGACCTTCTACTGCTGCACCAGAGAGTATTTTAACTTCCTGCACCTATGTGTTGTTTGCCAATTGCACAGTGGCAGATAGGAAAATGCTCCAGAGGGTTAACATCATTGGCCAGAAGATCATGGGTTGCCCTCTCCCCTCTTTGGAAGAGCTTTATAGCTCTCATTGCTTTAAGCAAGTTCAAAACATCCTCAAAGATCCATCTCATCCTAGGCACCCTTTTTTTTAACTATTACCATCTGGCAGACCGGACAGTAAAGACAAGGACAAATAGGTTGAAAAACAGCTTCTATCCCAGGGCAGTAGCTCTGTTGAATTCTACTGTATAGTGCAATATTAATAGCAATATCAGGGGTTTTCAACTCAATTGCATAGAATGTGAGGGATGTGTGTTTGTGTTTATTTTCATGGTCATGATGTGCACTGAAGAGGGTGTTTGATTTTGTTGCATGAGGTGCAATGACAATAAACTAAATAAAAAGTTGAGATTGTAATATTATCTTGTGCTGTGCTAAAAAGAGTGGGGAGTCAACACCTTTTTTCTTTAATCTCTTGTATTTTCTTCCCCTCCCCTTTCTTTTTTCCTCCCTCAATTGTCCATTTTTCTTTTTCCTTCTATTTTATCCACTGACAAAACAGAGGAAGTTCTGTACGGAGAAATGCCAGTGGTAATTATTCCATACCCTTTTCCTTCCATCAGGCAGGGGTCCCCTCAACAAGACAATCCTTTGTTTCCCCCCCCCCAAAAAAAATACCCCCACCTACCACTCCCTCTGGATCAACGAGAAGTAGGTGTTTGGGGTGTCCACCCTGCAACCCGGTGAGCACATACTGGCCCGGTGTGGTGGTGCTTTCCCGCACCAGGAAATCCCCGTTGGCTTGCAACAGCTTCTCTGATTCTTTGCGGCTCATCTGACCGTGGTACCATGATTCTCGCCGGAGTTGCTCCTCCATGGTAGCTGGCGGGTGGGAGGGAGGAGTAGGGGGTGGCGGGGGTGCCCGCAAGGCATCCTCAAAAGGCTCTGGGGAAGGGGGGGATGAAAGCTGCCATTAGAAGTGGTCTATTACAGGTAGTTCTCGACTTATGACCAAAATGGAGTCTGAAATTTCTGTCGCTAAGTGACACCAGTTTTCTCTCTCTCTCCCCACACCCCATTTTACAACCTTTCCTGCCTCAGTTGGTAAAGGGGAAAAACCGCTGTCGTTAAGTTAGCGACACGGTTGTTAAACAAATCTGGTTCCTACACTTAACTTGGCTGGTCTGACGGTCGCAAAAGGGGATCAACGTGACCCCCCCCGGGATACTGCAACCGTCATGAATCATGAGTCAGTTGCCCAGTGTCGTCTGAATTTGGATCACGTGACCATGGGGATGCTGCGAAAGTCCTAAGTGTGAAAAACGGTCATAAAATCAGAATGACGAAGAGTTGGAAGGGGACCTTGTAGGTCATTTAGTCCAACCCCCCCTGCCCAAGCAGGAGACCCTACACCATTTCTGACAGATGGCAGTCCAGTCTCTTCTTGAAAGCCTCTAATGAGGAAGCTCCCACAACTTCTGAACGCAACTTCTGTTCCCTGAGTTGATTGCTGTCTCTGTCAGAAAATTCCTCCTTTATTTCCAGATTGAATCTCTCCCTGATCAGTTTCAATGCCTTATTCCTTGCCTGCCCTTTGGAAGACAGTGCACTTATAACTTCGGGCGGTCACTAAATGGACCATTGTATATTGCAGGGGACTGCCAGGTCCTCCCTCGCCCTCTTCCGCGACTCACTCATGTCAAAGAGGTCCCTCTGGATGCTCCCATTGGAGGTTGCGTTCTGGATGCCCGGCTGCAATTTTTCCAAATTCTGCACGTTAACATAGGAAGGGTCCACCATGAATTCGGTGCGGCCAGAAGGGCCCCGATCCCTGCCTGCAAGGGGGAGGGGAGGGGAGGGAGGACAGGATGGAATAAGAAACCTCCCCACAAATACAAAGCCCCAGCCTGTGAAAGCAGCCTCTAAGCTGGGGGGATTCTGGGAGTTGAAATCCCACGCTTCTCAAAAATTTAGAATGGAATGGAATGGAATAGGAATAGAATAGAATAGAATAGAAAGAATAGGGAAAGAAAGGAATGGAATGGAATGGAATGGAAGAGAAGAGAATAGAAAGAATAGGGAAAGAAAGGAATGGAATGGAATGGAATGGAAGAGAAGAGAAGAGAAGAGAAGAGAAAATACAGAATAGAACATAGAATATAGAATGGAATGGAATAGACTAGAATAGGTAATAGAAGAGAATAGTGAATATAAGAAAAAATACAGAATAGAATAGAACAGAATACAGAACAGAATAGAATATAGAATAGAATAGAATAGAATAATATAGAATAGAATAGAATAGAATAGAATAGAATAGAATAGAATAGAACAGAATTCTTTATTGACCAAGTGTGAATGGACACACAAGGAATTTGTTTTTGGCATATGCTCTCAGTGTACATAAAGAAAAAATAAAATACATTCATCAAAAATCATAAGATGCAACACTTAGCGATAGTCATGGGTTACTAATAAGCAATCAAACCATAGTAGGAAAACAAATAAAACAATATAAGTTGTAAAGATACAAGCAACATGGATAGAGCCATAAGCAGGAAGAGATAGGTACTGTAGTAAGGATGAGAAGAAGAATAGTAATCCAGTCTGAGTTAATTTGACAGTGCTGAGGGAATTATTTTTTAGCAGAGTGATGGCATTCGGGGAAAAACTGTCCTTGTGTCAAGTTGTTCTGATGTGCAACAAATGCTCTGCATCATGTCATTTTGAGGGAAGGAGTCAAAACGGTGTCTGTCCAGGATGTGAGGGGTCTGTAGATATTTTCCCAGCCCTCTTTTTGACTCTTGCAGGATATACAGGTCCTCCACGGAAGGCAGGTTGGTAGCCATTGGCTTTTCTGCAGCCCTAATTACTCTCTGGAGTCTGTGTCTGTCTTGTTGGGTTGCAGAACCAAACCAGACCGTTATTTAAAGGTGCAGATGACAGACTCCATCATTCCTCCATAGAACTGGATTGGCAGAAAGCTTTTCACTTTCTATTTAAAAAAAAAGCCTAACCTGGTGTTTTCCAAACTTTGCAACTTTAAAATGTGTGGACTTCAACTCCCAGAATCCCCACCCCCCCACCCCCAGCAAGATTTAACTGACTGGCACCCACTTCAGGGCTGGGTCACCTACCTGGTGTGACCGAATGTGGCTTTTTGGATTCGTAGTCCCCAGCAACCACTTGTCCCACAGGCTACGGGAAGGAAGGAAGGGAATTTAATGGAAGGTGTTCAAATGAACATGTTGAGTCCCTTTTTCCCACAGCCTAATATTCCTGCAATCATCCGTCTTCTTTTAATGACCACATGCTCCCTTGCAGGGCGGAGTCTGGGAAACTGAATGGAGCTGAGTTTTTACTGACCAGATGCCCTTCTTGTTGCCAGTGTGGAGGTTTCCATCCTCCCAACATATATATACATATATACATACACACACACACACACACACACACATATTGTATATTCCTGCAATGGTATGGGTAAAATGACTTACATTGTGCACAATTGTCAGTGGGGGGAACTTACCAAGGTGGCTCCCAAATTGTTGGGGGTCTGAGCCGCCGCAGCCCCCTCCCGCAAACGCAGATCAACTACTCCTCCTAAAGGAGGTTCTTTGCCTGGAAAATCGTTGTAGTATTGGTGATCAGGAGGCGGCGGCTCTTCCTCTTCATCCCAAGCAGAGCCGTCAAACCCGGCCATCCTGGTCAGGAGAGAACCACATCAGGAACACAGACCGTGGTCCTCGATTGACAACCACAAACAGAACCCCAAAATTTACATTGCTAAGCGAGACACTTCAGTGAATTTTGCCCGAGACCTTTCTTACCACAGTTATTAAGGGAATAAAAAAAACTTTATTCCTCGACTTACAATGGAATCCCAAATTTAGTCCTTGACTTACAACCACAATGGAATCCAAAACTTATGTTGCTACGTGAGACATCCAAGGGAATTTGGCCCAAGACCTGTCTTATCACAGTTATTAAGTCAACTTAGGCAGTTCTCGACTTATGACAAGCATGGAAGCCAAAAATGTACGTGACTAAGCAAGACCAGTTAAGCGAATTTGACCTCACAGCTTTCCTTTCCACAGTTGTTAAGTAAACCACCTCCATTTTTAAGATTGCTAAGTGAATCTGGCTCCCTCCCCATTGACCTGGCTCGTCCGACGATCGCAAAAGGGGATTGTGTGACCTTCAGAGAATACTACGACCATCGTAAGTACAAGTTGCCAAATGTCTCAATTTTTATCACGGGGAAACTTCAGAGGTCATAAGTGTGGGAAACAGTCCTGAGTCCCTTTTTTTCCCAGTGCCATTGTTTACTTTGAACAGACACGAAATGAACTGTGATAAGCTGAGTAATACCTTCACACACAAAAAACAACAACAACCCCTCTGGGCAACGAGTTCCAATCCTGCTTTGCCCTTACCTGTCATGCGGTGTGACGAGTTTAGGAGGGTTCTTGAGGTATTGCTTGAAGCGCAATTCGAATGCTTGTCCGATGGTGCTGATGACATCTTGTGACAATCCCTCGGGACACTCCAGGATGTGGCAAGCTGCAGAGAGACCCCAAAGAATGGCCTTGATTGATGGGTTATTGATAGATTAGTTCGATACCCGTTCTTCACTATGAAACTATGTGGTTGGACTTAGTTTTTGGGGAGGAAAATAAGGGGGGGAAATTGTGCCTCTGACTCCTAGCATCCATCAGTATTCATCTGGCTAGCATCCTGTCAGTATTGAGAGAGTTGAGGGCTGTTTGGAAACTGAAAGAGTATTTGCTGTGTGAGCAAGGAAACAGCAAGGAGCCTGGGCGTGGCTTAGCTCAACTGTTCTGTCCTAAAGCTGCTTGGTGCTGTAAAACTGAAACTTCC